>OZ012661.1:31590489-31752621 GCA_963942545.1 Oxycera nigricornis | reverse complement strand
ATATATATATATATATATATATATATATATATATATATTTATATATATAGCATAACAGAAGAAACACAACATAACCTGATAAATTTTCAAAAAAACCATACCAGCTAGGGTACACAAACAAAAGTGTATTATTAAAATTTGCTAAGACAAAGCACCCGAAGAAGGTTGCAATTAACAGCGCAACTATTTTCCTGAATGCATTCATTTACAAAATACAACAAACAAGTAATTTACAATCTTTTACAACAATTTAAAGAAAATATTTGACCGAAAAACAAAATTTTCAACAGTTCAACTTTCGAAAAATTCAATTTTAACAGCAAAACGGGTGGATGATATTGAAGGAACATTGGAAGTAGGGAGGCCGGAGCTACAATTAACAGGGGTAAGTATTAACAATCAAATTTCTCTAAAACTATACATACTAAACCTACAGAACATGCTTTATAACGCCGCGTGGATCACGCCACGAGACTTGAGATAGGTCAGATGTGCACCGCGCGTCGTGCGTGAACCGGGCATCTTTATTGCACAGGTAACGAACATTTTTAACTTTACAATTTTTTTGATTTATGTTCCACATATACAGCGTTATGATTATGTTTTTTGTAGAAGTAGAAGTATTTATCATACTTAATAAGTCTATGTAACTTAATCACTTACTGTTTGGGGCTAAAATTACCAATTCGGTGGGGTTAATATTAACGTGTTAATACCTACCCTAGATATGGGACCTATTACTAGTATCTGACTGTGTATGATATTTTTACATATGTATATGTTTTTGGTTACATTGTATTACAGCATGAGAACGTATAAACGAAAAACTACTCGAGGAACCAAGTCCTTACAGGTCTACGAGTTGGCTGCGAGAGAATTGAAAAAATGTACTAACATTTATTTCGAGTTACTGCACGAAGATGTAAAGAGATTAGCATATCAAGAAAAATTCGAAACGAGCCGCGGTGCCGAGACCTGCAGTGCCTAAACCAACAGTGCCTAAGCTAATGAAGCAATACCTAGTGAAACAGGTGACACAAAGAAAAAGCAGAAGGTGCCACCAATTAACACCTTCGGCCAAAGCGGTAACGACATTGCTAAGCTATTAAATACAGCTAGTGGTATACAAAACTTCAAATTGAAGAGGGTCGCTAACGACAAACTAGTCGTCCAAGTAGAAAGTTTGGACGACTAAAAAACAGCAAAAGTAGCGCTTGACAACATCAACGCGCCATACTTCACATATACGCCGAAGGAAGAAAAGAATCAAACATTCATCCTTAGAGGGCTAGGAAATGACGAAAACTGTGCGGAAATTTTAACTGCACTAAAAAACCAATCACCGCAAACTAAATTTGTCGCCGTGACTCATTTTTCAACACGAAGGTCAGTCTTAGAGAAACGTCTGCTTCCACTATATCTTGTTCGAATCACAAGCGATAGTGAAGCAAATCACCTGCAAAGCATTCGAGCCATTAACTATCAGGTGGTAAGATGGGAACGACTGCGGAAGAAAGAGGTTATGCAATGTTTCCGGTGCCAGCGTTTCGGCCACTCAGCAGCCAATTGTCGAATGCAGCCTCGTTGCGTCAAGTGCGGCGATGCCCATGATCCGCAAAAATGCACTATCACCGAAACGGTCGCTGAAGATAAAATATTCTGCATTAACTGCAAAGCCTTCGGACACCCAGCGTCATATCGAGGCTGCCCATCCTACCAAAAATTGGAAAGCATGAGAAAACCAGCAGCCACAGCAACTACTACTTCACTTGTTACAAGACCACCAGCGGCACATATTAGACCGGGAATATCTTTTGCAGCGATGCCAAGAGGCGCATCAGCTCCAATCCGGACTCCAACAGCGGCATCGCTACCAGCACCACAAGCGGATGGTATTATTAGCATGCTAAGTCAAATAGCTAGTAAACTTGATATTCTAAATAATGTAGTTAGAAATAACACAAATAATATAAATTTACTAGTTAACAATGCAGGTATGAACCATGTTGGACACTAATCGCGGCGCGTCGTTCCTAGCGATTGATGAGCTTAAGCTCATTTCAATTAATGTCAACTCGATCGCAATTGTTCACCGTCGCTCGAATCTGCTCGACTTTGTTGTGAGGCAAAAGCCGCACATTGTACTTCTCACAGAAACCCGCCTCAATTCGAGACATTCTGTGACATTCAAAGACTTTGAATTCGTGCGAAACGATAGGGCCAACTGTGATGGGAAGGCGGTACCGAGATTCTGGTTAGAAGGTCTTATCGTTTCACCGTGGTGGAGAAAGCCGAATTCAAAGTCTTTGAATGCCTGGAAGTCTCCGTTATCAAGTTTCCCCTGCTGGGCGGCGATAACCTGTTTGTTATCTCTGCTTATGCAGCCAGAAACAACAACTCCAAGTTCCGCGACGAATTCCATTCCCTGTTTCAGATACTCGAACTGGATAGGCTGCACGATTTGTATGTGCTTGCCGGTGACTTGAACGCCAGGCACAAATCGTGGCTAAACGCCACTAACAACTCGAGAGGTGTGTTTCTGGAATCGTGGGTAACACAGCGTCAGGTGGAGTACAGGTGTCAACGCTACGGGCCGGAGAGTGCGACCTTTCCCAGGGCAAACTCCTATTTGGATCTGTGCATAGCTGATGCGCGACTCTTCTTCAAAAGATTGAATCCTCAACGGAGACTGCAAACACTTCCTTTAGGTAGCGATCATAATGCTATCGTAATGGAAGTGCAGCATGAAAGAGATGAGGTTTTTCTTCTTCCAGTGCAAGCTGGAGGTCACAAGTTGAACTTAAAGAAAACCGATTGGAAGAAATTCCAAACGAGGTTCGATCGGGAGTATCTGAAGGAATGCCCTCCTTCAGGTGATAACCCGCGCTGCATGGTGCCCAATGACAGAAACCTGACTGTTAATGAGATAGAAAGCTACCTCTCAAAGTTGGACAATCTGAAGCTGGACACCATGAATCGCGTGGTGCCGAAGATCAAGCCTCGGAACAACATGGAGGGATACGATACCCCAGTCATCAAACGACTAAAAAGTTGAAAAGCCTCCTTCTAACGCGCATCAACACGATTTATCGACGATTTCAGGACTATAACCATCCGACTTTAGGCTTGTTGAAATCGCTCCTGAGAAATGTCCGGAACTTAGTCCGACAGAACTACAGGAACGAGGTCAACAGCCAATGGTCGGATAAACTGCGGGGCATCTCGCACAAGGACCCGGACCACATGTACGCACAGGTCAACAGCCTGTTCCGGAAAAAATCTCGCGCCAACGTGCCGACCAACCAAGTCCTTACAGGTTCACGAGTTGGCTGCGAGAGAATTGATAAAATGTGCTAATATTTATTTCAGGTTACTGCACGAAGATGTCAAGAGATTAGCATATCAATCTTGCGACGGTACCAGAATCCTGAGGGGTTAATGAGATAAAGCAGTGATTCTGAAGAAGATATAGATAGTTCCTAATCGTTGATATTTTTTATATTTGTTGATTTTATGAAAAAAAAACTTCATCTATGATGATTTGTAAGTCGTTTGTCCAAATGTTTAATTTTTAGCATAGAAGCTATAGCTGATTATTTGTGTAAGGCTGGTTAGAAGAAGAATGAGAAGAATTGAACATAAAACATGAGTTATCTATAAATATTTAAGGAATTTTAGATTTTGTTCTTATTCGAATATTTTGTAATTTATCATGTCAAATTATAAGAGAAAATGTGAAGAAAACGTCGGTATTGATTGCACTTTCATTAATAAACAATAGTATCAAAAATATATTTGTTTTCTTTTATACTAGTTGGTAGAACAAACCGTTAATATTTACCCCACAGCTGTTGATTTTAGCCTCAAGCACGGGGTAAGAATTAACAAACGTTTTTTTTTTTAGAAAAAAAATTCTATTTAAGACATCATTTATTAACTTCCCAGTATATGGGAAGTTCTTGTAATCGCCTCGAAAATCGAAATTGAAATTTCCAACATATCTTTACGTTTTGAGGTCTCAAGAGTATATTTTAAGTGTTTTTAGAAAGAAGTATGTATGTATGTGTGTGTGTGTATGTACGTACGTACGTGCGTTCGCGGACAGTTTTTCTACGAGCATAACTCACGTAAACAAAGTCGTATCGACTTCGCTAAAGTGTCAATCGAAGCGTCTTTGCAATCTTAAGAGCTGATTAGTTTTTGGGACACTTCGGTCGGGGGGGAGTTGCTGTTTTCACCCCTTGATGGTCAACCCTGTCATGCGCTATATCTCGCGAACCAAACGTACGATTTGCTTCCTCAAGGTGTCAATCTACGCGTATTAACATTTTCATGATTCTATCAAATTTTGGAAAAAATTGGCGGAGCTGTTATTCAATTTTTTGAAAAAAAGTGCCAAAAATTGGAGTTTTTTTTCAAAAACATCAAATTTTTAACTTTATTTTCAAGTCGCAGTAATCTCTAAATAATAATATTTATAAAATTTATATACTCCAAACAGTTGTAAAAAAAACACGATTTTTTTTCATGATTACAAAAAAAATTAAATTAAAAATAATAAATCATAAAAAGTCATCATGTCCTTCATGGTCATATATGTCAATCATTATATCTCGAGAACCAAATATAATCTTTGCATCATTAAGAAGTCAATCAACGCGTATTAACATTTTAATGATGTTTTTAAATTTAAAAAAATATCTTTAAAGCCATTTTTTTAATTTAATAAAAACACTATTGAAACTTAGTGTTTTTTTTTCATAGAAAAAATAATTAATTAATAAAATTAACATCGTGATAATAAATGTTTATAAAATTTATAAACTCCTATCAATTTCTGTAGAGACTAGCAAAATATTTTCTCATGATTTCAAAACAAATTGAATAAAAAAAAAAATCATTCAAAGTCACCATGTAAAAACGGTTCATACGAATTTGTATACCTTAAATCTCTTATTCTAAACACATTGTTGTAAAGTCAATCAAAGTTTATGATTATTTGCATAATTTGCGGAGATTTTTAATAGTCTTCACAGAACCGTGTTTTAACTTTAATAAAATAACTGCTTAAATTTTGAAAGTCAATACGAATCAAATCAAATTTGCAATTGTGATAATCAACGTTTTGAATGGTAAAATGTTTTGTAGTCAACAGTTTTTGAGATCATATGCTTTGAAAAGCTTTCATCAAATAAAAAATTGTAGTTTTTAGGAGTTTTTTTCTTTAGTATTCGTAAAATTTCAGTTACTTCCGTCATCATTTGTAATACATATATTTTACTTTTTACATGCAATTGAACCTATTTTTGACTGCATAATCAATGTTTCTCAAAATCAACAGAAAATAAGAAATAATTATTAGTTTCATTGATGTAAAATCGTGAAAAATACAAATTCAGTGATTATGCCGAAGTGCTAGCAGTTTTGACCGCACCTATTCAAAATGGCCACCACGCACAAAATCTCTTCAGTTGTCTTAATAACACAAACTGCATTCATTTTTGCTAGCGCTGTTTTGTCCTTCAAGCATCGATATGAAAATAACAAATAACGTACAAAAGGCTTTGTAACCTGTCCCCGCTCCGATTGATCCACGTGAATATTAAATTAAATCAAACCAATCCACCAAAATCTTTACGTAATCAATTGAAGCTTGCGTAGATGTTACGATTAATATTAAGTCATTCCAAGAACTTTTATGAGAGTTACATTTTTATTATTAAAAGTAGTATTATTTCCATAATTATTATTGTGTTAAATATTTTTAATATTTATGTAAATATTACTGGGAAGTTGTACGTGTGGACCTCAAGGGTCGCACCTCACGGCTTGTTTTATGTGTGCTGAAATAGTTAAGGCGTCATGTGACGTAAAAATCAGGTCAAAATGTTAAATAATTTGGGAGGTTCACCTAAAAATCCATTTTCTGTTAATTGTAGCCCCGGTCTCCCCTACATATTAATCATGAATGAATAAAATTCTAATACGTTCCTTTATACCGGTATTCATCATCTGATAACTCCGATGCAAACAAATATTGAGTGAATATTGCGAACAAGAACGATGCAACCCAGTCGGACTTTTTGTAATCAATTCTTTGGTAATGCATGATTTCATCGATGCTTATGTCGGAAAATGGAATTGATTCCAAAGGAATGCATAGGGAATCTGAAAAGTAATCATTGAATGATTGAAAAATTCTATACATTACCTAGTAATGCAAAAATGAAGCGATAGTAACGTATAGCTGACGGACGTTCTTAAAACAATTCCTTTGTAACGCATGATTTCATCGATGCTTATGTTTGAAAATGGAATTCATTCCAAAGAAATACATAGGGAATCTGAAAAGTAGTCATTGAGTGATTGAAAATTTCTATACATTACCTAGTAATGCAAAAATGAAGCGATGGTCACATATTGTGTGGAATGGATGCCTTCCAGAATCGATTACCAAGTAAGCATTACGGAACACATTCTGATGCATTGATTCCAGCATCGCTTCCTGGTAATGCGAAATGCAGATAGCACGGATCCTGCCTATGACATCGCCATGTTAAAGTAATCGATGCGGTATTGCGAAAACGATCCGTATTCGCTTCCGAAGAATGATTACGGAATCGATGCAGTAAGCATTACTGGTCCTACTGGGAAACAAAGAGTGATGGAGATAGTTTTAGTGGCGGTTGAGGTAGTTTAAGTCGTAAAAATCAGGCATGCCGCGAAACAGAAGCTACTGAAGTTGAAAAAAATCGAATCCACAAATATCTTTGCCTTCGCTTTTTGTCACGAAGGTTGCCTAACTTCATGCAGTGATTCAATACAATTAATCGATTTAATATTTAAATTTTTGGCCCACATACAACGGAAACACTGTATGATCAATATTTTGACTGACAATATAATCGAATGTGCCCCGTATGCAAAAATATCTGTTAAACAGTTACATAATACCAGAATACTCTTAAAAATTTTTAGCGCTTGAGCTCGTCAACTTTTTCTAAAATATGTATAGCGCATTCAAACAGTTTTGATTTGAAGTTTGCTTAATAGCAAATAATTTTTTTCTTCGAATATATCCTTCGCAAAAAATTAATTATTCATATATAAATTGAACTACAAAATCGTTAGCTCAAATTGATAAATATCTTTGATATTATTATTTGTTGAACATTAGATGATACAACTTTCTTCATCCGGATAATTAATATTAATGTATCTATTCATCTTACAAATTTTCATGGATATCTTACGTTTGCGTTAAATTTAATTTCAATAAATGCAGATATTTTCGTTAGGCTAACTTTAGAGTAAATTTGACTGAATTTATCTTTTATTTCTATTGTGTTATCTCCTTATCTCCTAGAAAGAATCATGAGCAATTACAACTGCAATAGTGATTATATTAAACTTTATCCTGCACGCAGCTATCAGGATACCACTTTTCGTTCGCGTTGGCTGTTTGGAAATATTGTTATGGATTTGTAGGGTGAAGTTCTCCCAACTATGTTGGTAGTTCCCCTCTACATATCCTTACAATTCACGGATCGATATTCAAAGTGGAAAAATGTTCGGAGGTACTTCATCGGTTCGGAGTATATCTAGAGGATATTTGACTATTTGATGACGTGCTTTACTTTCGACGAAGAAAGAATTCGGACCACGTAGTAAAATCCATTTCTAATAGGCTCCAGCTTGGTTATATTCCAAACAAAAACAGGGGGTTATAAAGTTTAGTATTTTCAACTTGCTTGTAATCCAAATTTTCCACATAATTTTGGTGATATTCTCCCTTTACATTAAGGGGTTCAGCTGTGTCCTCCTTTGTTGGAGATTGAGATCGCTTGTAGGATACAATCGTCGATTACTGCAATTATAACGTAGCCATTACAGATTTTTGTGTAAGGAGGTATTCAGTTTCTCGATACGGTATTCACACTAAGTGGGTTGTCGAGTTTTATGTGATTTATGATATCTGATGCAACATTCTTTCTCGCTATAAATGAACTTTCGCATTTCGAGTATCCGTTAACAACCAGCTGTAGATTATTTTGATACCAGACGTTGTAGTGTTTCTGGATATTTTATTTAATATTTGAATATTTCATCTAAATTGTTTATTGGAAGGGCTTTATTTAGCATTCTAGCACAAACAATGGCAACAATTTGATTTATTATGTCTCGTCCGCAACCGGCAGTCATTTTTTGCTTGACTATTTTATTTAATAACAGTTCGCAATCGGAGTATTCCAAATATGAAAATCAAGTTGTGTGTCATGTAAAAAAGGAGATGCGAATAGTTCCTTTGATGTGCATTGAAGTTTCGTAGCAGGGAACCATGAACTATACAAAAACATCCTCTAACATTTTTCGTTTTTTTTTTCTGATTCAAATAAGTTTGACCGAATAACTATTTTCGATTCATTGATTCCAAACAATTGTTCAAAGTTTCATTTCGACATTATCACCAATTCACACTATGATTTCACCATGAAAGCCCGAAAAAATCACTAGGCACGTAATTTGTTTGCTTGATTTCACAATAGTTTCTCGGTTTTAGAAGTAATATATTTCGGAACACTTATGATATAAAATTATACTTTAGGTCTTTATAAATTAAAATCAATTTTATAATGATTAATGATTTTTAAATAAAAATACGTATACTTTTTGATACACAATACATATGTCCTTACATATAATACACATTAAACAAACACTAGTTCCTTCTACAAGTAAATAAATTTTAACAAAAAATTAAATACATTTTTGAAATTTTTTTGAAGCGTTCTATTTTCTGTTATTAATTCTGCAAAATAAAAAAACTTGAATGTTATACTATTTTAACAAAAGGAAGTCTCTATAGAACGCTAAATTCATTCTAATCCAAACGAAATCATTCATCATAATCTTAAATGACTAAAGATAGAGTGGTACATTGAGTGTCTATAATATAAATAATATTGTTTAGAAGTCGGCAATGGTTTATTTACATCTAGATTTACAAATAATAATTGTTTAGTTGCTGTGGCAACTCCTTTTTGTACCGGGAGACTATTTGCTTTGGCATCAATCAATTAATCTTCTTATTTAATACTTTTCAAACCAAAAATTGATTAATCATTTTAATTTCTTACCTTATTCACACTTTTTTTTTAAATTTCGTATAAGCATTTCTGGTATTAAATATTACTTTAACAGACGTTTTATTGGCGTTTTAGTAGCAGTCGAATCAAACGCATTCGTTTCATGCTGTATCCGTATCTATCACACCAGTGTTTGCGTTTGCTTGTGCAGCCCACAAATTTAATTCTACAGTGAACCACAGCAAAAAAATAAAGGCCATACAAATTGTGAAATTTATGGCATTTTGCAGTCTTTACTCCCTTCTTGGAAATTTAAACATATCAAGCATAAAGTCTATGGTGTTTTCAATGATCACCAATCAACAAAGTTACGGTATAAACTGAGTGGTGGCTGAGTGTTAGCCGCGAACGGTCATACTTTTGTGAGGTTCCGTGCTGCGGAGAGATATAGACCGTTAAATCAGACGATAGGCTGTACCGCGAATTATTAGAGGTGGTGCCGGATATTTTATCGAAGCAGGGCAAAGAAATTAAACGAACAGCGATCCGCCGCCGGACCGCTTGGGAGGCGCATAGCTGTGCGCCCCAGGGAGACAGCACCCATCGTACTAAGGGCACATTGTGATAGGTAAAGCAGATCTGCAGTAGATTGCTGGCGCAATCAGAGAAGAAGAAGCTACCGCAACACCGACATAGACTAGCGGGAATCCTTCAAATTGATGCAATTCAACACCACACTAGAAAGTAGCCGAACAAAATGTCTTCAGGAAACTTTGTTGATCGTATCGATTTATTCGCAAAACGTTCTTTAAATAATAAAAGTGAAAATAATATGAAGTGAGTTTTTCATGGTTCTCCCCTCCTCAGCATGTGCGTGATTGGGTTTTGTCCGGTTATTGACGTGTCCTTTTGATGTTTTTCTTGGTGATTTTGATTAGCCCACGACCCGGTGAGCTAGCCGGTTTCCAAAAATTTTAATCTACGGTCGCCACTATGCGGCCACAGTTGGTGGGTGCTCCGCACTGGCTCCTCTCGGCAATCACCTTCCATGTTGCGTCCGAAGTGGCGGGGCACATGGAGGATGATTGGCTGGGAGGGAGGTGAGTGAATGCGGGGCACGCAACAAGCTTTATTGCGGATGCGTATAAAATGTGGCGATACAAATTTAATACAGCACAATGAAACTATAATGCTTAATGCTGCTTATTTTAGCTCAACAATACAGAATGAGTTGACTGCTGTATGTGGAGAAATTATTCCAAAAAAATTAGTTGAAGCTTTGAATTCCGCAAAATGCTTTTCGGTACTGGTTGACGAAACAAATGATATTTCACGGCAATGCCAAATGTCAATTTGTGTGCGATACGTCCAGCCCGAAGGCAACATTTTTATTTTGCGTGAAGATTTTTTAACATTTATTTCTGTTGAAAGCACTAAGGGAAAGTACTTGGCTGAAAAAATTCTGACGGCACTGAAATATTTAGGGGTTGACAGCAGATATTTGATCGGACAAGGATATGATGGTGCTTATTCAATGAAAGGTAGTTTTAACGGTATGCAGGCAGTGATTCGAGAATCCCACCCAGAAGCTATATATGTACATTGTAGTTCACATTCATTGAACTTAGCTTTAAGCCATTCCTGTGCAATTCAATCTTGTCGAAATACTATTGGAACTATAAAATCATTAGGAAATTTTCTCAAATCATCCTGTAAACGCACAAATTGCTTGAAGAGAAACATGCAATTAAAATTTCCCAAAACCAAATGGCAAACTCTTACGGCAATGTGTGAAACTCGTTGGGTTGAAAATCATGACGGATTAATTAGATTTGAGGAAATTTTCAAAGCAATTGTTGATACGTTAAAAGAGTTGACTACTGACGCCGACTGTGAAATATCATCTAAGGCGACATCCTTTTTAAAATCTATTTTGACTAGTGAATTTGTTTTAAGTTTATGTTCCTTGGGTGCGTTATTTTCGTTTACATTACCACTATGTAGAATATTGCAGTCTCCTTTGTGCGATTGATTGCCGCTTTAGACCATGTTTAGTTAATAAAAAAAAACATTTGAAAAAATGCGCGAAAATATTGATTCACGATTTGCACTGATTTTCCAAACTGCTCAAAATCTGTTTAAAGCTGTAGACGAAGAAATTAAAGTCCCATGAATCGTGCTACGACAACAACAAAGACCAAATGTAAATTCACTAGATCCAGAAACTTATTTTAAAATTACTATTATGATTCCACCATTAGATGATTTTATTGCGCAGTTGAAATAAAGATTCGAAGATCATAATTCTACACTAAAACCGCTACTTATTTTGATACCCTCAGAATGCGGTAAGAAGGATTACAGTTTCGAAAAAGATTTTTTTTTTTTCAAATTTATAGTAAATTTTTGGAATGTGATGCTATCAAATCTGAATTTGAGCTCTGGCAAACAAAATGCCAACTGCAGCCTGAAGTAGATCATGCGACTTTTGCAATTGAAGCCCTTGGAGAGTGCAATAACGAACTGTTTCCAAAAATTCACAAACTTTTAAAATTTTTGGCGACATTACCAGTTACGACTTGCACACCTGAGAGAACATTTTCGACAATGAAACGTCTGAAAACGTATCTCTGAAACTCGACTGGTGAGGAAAGATTAACGGGTTGGCATTAATATCAATTCATCGTCAAATCGACATCAATACGGAGGAAGTTATAGACTTATTCGCAACAAAAAAGGCTCGAAGATTAAATTTTCTTTTGTAATACTTTTTATTTTACAAAATTAACTTAATTTTGGTCTGAAATATTATAAGACTACAGTTGCATTAATTTTATATTAATTTGGTTGAAAATGAAATTAAAATAACCCAGCTTCTTGTATGACAATTCGCAGTATTGACCTTTCGCGGACCGTCTTAGGACTAACTAAACAGAAATAAAAAACGTCTCATCTAGATATCAGCATACATACGAAAAGATTGAAAAATAATTCAGAAACATTTTTCAGTAGCAGCCAATGCAAAAAATCAAAAAAAGCTGCTTCTGAAAAATGTTACAAAATACATGTACAAACCAGTTTTCGTTTGCAATCTTTTCCATATATTTTGGAAAGAAGAAAGTGTCTATGTTTAAATTTACATGCGGGGTAGTTCTGTTTCTCGACAAAATTTCATGGTCAAAACCTAATATTATTTTATTGTTAACGTCAATTTATTATCATTTTGATTTAACAGAGAAGAAAACACAATTCTTGTTTTAAAATTGCTTGAAAACAATCATGCCATCTTTATTGTGCATGCAGCCGCTTCCTGCAAGTTCCAGATATTTTTAAAACTTCAAGATTGGCTGCGAATGCGATTATTTCTTAAGGTATTTTCTTGACATGAAAGACAACAATAAAGAATAAAATGTTTACTTTTCTGTAATATGATTATTGTTTGTTATTGTTACTTCTATTATTGTTATTACTCATATTTTTATTTATGCATTTCTCAAGAGCTGGCTATGTTGGTGAGTTGATCTAGGTGGCATTCAATTTTTTTTTTTGGTTTTCGAGGAAAATTCTAGAAATGCAGCAATTTTCAACTCTTAATTTCATGAAACAAATTGTCGAAAACATTTTATTTCTTAAATTGTTCAATTCACACTTAAACTACTCTTTCGTTTCCAGTATGTAAGCTAAAGTAGAATTTGAAATCTTGTTATATTTTTTGAAGTGATAACAATATCCAAAAGAAATTACACTATGCTTCTAAACTTTAAAGAGAATAAGAGCCTAACTGTTATTTAATATGTGAATGGATGCCAAATGTGTGAGTTAGTTGCCCCAGTGCAAATATGCATGTGAGAAAAGTAAAACGTTATGGTTTTATATCATTGGAATGTACATTTTTATTATGTGTAATTAAGACAGACTGATAATGACAGAGGTTTGGAGGAGACGGAGGTGGTTTTAGTCGGCAAAAACCCGGCATGCCGAGGTGCAGGAGCTAATCGGTATCTTTTGAAGATTTCCACCTCCCAACGTTGAAAACAAAAAAAAAGGATGAACTCACACATCCCCCCGAAATATGTTTCTGCCTACGGCCTTGGCTACATTGACGGAATTCACAAATAAGCGTAACGATGGCAGACGGGAGCCATTGCAGGCAATGGACTTGAATAAGATTCGTGGAAAGGTACCTACTGCAGAGCCATCCTGTGATCGACGTAAGATATAATTTTGTTTATTCTTTCAGTAAATTTAATATGGTTCTTCTGTTATTTTTGCTTTAGATGTAATAATCCCGAAACTAAATGCAGATGACTTGCAACTTGCTTTCGATAATATTGTAGGGCCGTCCCAAGAAGAAGGTATGTTATCAAACTTTACATGTTTCTCTCTCTTTATAATCAAGCAAACTAACAATGTTTCTTCTGTTATTTTTGCAGCTGCATCATACAACCACTATCTTACATTGTTGTTGTTTTAAATATCAAGACTTCTCTTGTTTTTTTTTATTTCTGGGGAAAACATCTCCATCGAAACTATTCTCCAGAAAAGAAAACAAGAAGTCTGGGAAAAAATAGTATAGTGATTCGATGATAGGACCACGGACGCAACTTGATCTTTACATTTTCGGCTCGATGGTAATTTTATAGGCGAAGTAGTTTCCTGTAAGTGGACTTTTGTGAAATGTTTTCATAAATTTTCCCATGCGCTAGTGGGCGTTAAATGGCTGCAATCAATATTTTGGGGCGCTTTATTGGCACCGACCGATATTAAATTAAAATAAGGGACATAGCGCTGATCGATCCTTGTTTACATTACGAACGCGAATTTAGTTCATGTAATTTCATAACAGGGACGTGAACTATAATAAATTTATGGTCGTTATGTGGAGGATATGTTATATATTAGTTAATAAGTTGAAACATGCCTTCGGTTAACAAAGAAGGAACGTAATGTTTATAATATCACATATTATGTTATCCAGGGTGAACACTGAACTGCCGCTTTACTGCCACCCATTAATTTGGCAGCCATAAATTAAGATATTTTATAATTTGGTACTTGAATTTTTTAAATGTATGATGTTGATGTAGACGAACTTCAATAAAAAGAAAGAAAGAGGAACGTGATGCGACTCTCTCCAACTCGGTCGCAAGTCTAGTTTTTAGGTACAATCGGTGGTATTCGACAAGTTTTAATAGCAATTTGTACATCACATGGACGTTAAAACAACATATTGTTCAAGAAAATTGCAGCTTCCAATGGAACAGTTGAAGTAAAAAACTTTAAACGGAAACTCGCGTACATTTCTAATCAGATGAAACATGCCATTATTGAACCCAGTGCAAAAATGCGTACAATTACAATTTGAACAAAATGCGGAACAAAAAATGTCTTTGCAAAGCTGCAAATATTTTATGTAACTCTAAATGTCATTTAAATTTAGCTTGGAATAATAAATAGAAATTATGTCCCAATTTTTCGTTTACTTTTATTTATGTATTACCTAATAATATATTGCTTTATATAACGTAGCTTCCGGCTTTAACCGTCTAGCACTGGTTCGACCCAGTTTTAGCCGGTTAAAGGTGAAAGTGATGGAAACTCTTCGGGCTTTAACCGACTAGGATTGGTTGGACCTGCTTTTACCCGGTTAAAGGTGGAAGTGATGGAAAGTCTTAAGGCTTTAGCCCCCAAGCCTTGGTATTCCCCGGTTCAACCGATTAAACCTAGGTTCACCTTTCATTCCGTATCATATACAAAGGTACTTAAAACGAAATGCGATTGTTACAGATTCCTCTAGATTCTTCAAAGTGTCTGTTTTACACCAAGGCGAAGCGTTATCTGTCGCTGAGAAAGGTAAAAAAAAATGTAAAAGATAAGCAAAAATCAACAAACAATTTCGACAGGCTTCGTCAAGACGTATGACGTATGGCATAGAGCTAGTCTCGATTGTAATTAATCTGATTTTCGACGAAATCAATGTTCGGCCTAAAACAGGATGGGATGGGGTGCAATCCTACGGTTTTGTAGATAATTGGTGATGGTGGCAATAGGAACACTCTTGCAATACAGATATTGGTTCTGCTCGTTATATGTATTAACAAAGCATGGAAACTACCAGTTCAGCTCAATAACATAAACGCAGACTAGAAAACAAATATTTTGTCTCTCTGCATAAAGCATTTGAATGATATTGGCGTCAGAATAATCGATATTAGGATTGATTATTGTAGATCGAACGCATTAACTGATGTGCATGTGTTTTTGGATGGTGGAATTGGCGGTTTGAATTTAGCCACAAATTCGCAGAAAGCTGATATTTATTTTCATAATCAAAAGATGAAAGTTCATACAGCTATGCAGACTTTCAGTAAATCCGTAGCTAGGTTTTTGTCGTGATTTTCTTCATATGTTCCGTCCATAAGCAAGGAAGGAAGTGAAGCAACATCTGAATTCGTAAGAACTTTCAATGACATTTTCGGTATTTTGAATAATTGTAAAAACTCTGAGTTTGAATTTGCCAAAACAGCTCTACATAACAGCGATTTTCACGTTGTTGAAATATTGGCTGAAGCTTCGATACAGTACTGTCGGATTTGAAAAAACTGAGCAACCATCATTGCCTTTTAAACCCCATGCGCGAAGCAAATGTTTTTTAGATTTTCTTCAGATTTTGTTGAGGCAAGACTCGGCTTGTGTTTTATTCCCAGTAAAGAGAGCTTATACATCCAAAACATTCATTTTCGATAAAGTTTAGATTAAAAAGCGTTGGTATAATTTAAAATCTGGCGACCGTGACAGGACATAGTGTGCGTTTTCAATCGCGAGTCTAGTTTTTATCGAAATGGAAAGGGTTAGAAAAGTGCGAGCTCCAAAGCGTGCAGTATTTACAAAAGCATTAAATGCTTTTGATGATAAATGTGAAGGTGCAGTTTAAAGATATATCGAAGTTGCAGTTCAAATGCTCGAAGAAAAAATGGAGGAGTTGACAATTGCATTAAATAACGTGTTGGAATTGATGTATGATTCTGGAACAGCGACTGAGGAGGCAGAAAGAAACGGATGATGCAAATGACTATCTGCTCAAATTCATCGAGGCTCGTGCGACTATGAAAGGGCTCACATAGGAACATTCAAGAAATAGTGCTGGTCACGAAAATGATGACGTATCACGCATTAATGTTGTTAATGCGCGACAGATTGAAGCTAAAAATTACAATTTATCGAAAATCGAGCTCGCAAAATTCAGTGGTGATATTCGCGAGTGGATTATTCAAAAAGATTCCTGAAAATGGAATGCTAAGTAATGAAGATAAGTTTCAGTATTTGTTACAAACTATGGTCTCAGGTTCGGCAGCTAATGTATTAGTGTCCAGTTATTTACCGACGGGAGAGAATTATTCGAAAGTTATAGAAAGTTTAAAGGATCGATTCGGTAGAGATGATTTGCAAGCCGAAGTTTATATACGCGATTTGTTGCAAATTGTTTCAAATAGTGGACTTAAGGCTAATCTGCCAATTGCTTCTCTGTACGATAAAATCGAAGCGCATCTAAGGGCACTTGACGCTCGGTGTAACTGCGGATAAGTATGCCGCAATACTTTTCCCATTGGTAGAGTCTTGCCTACCGGAAGAATTACTACGTGTTTGGCAACGTAGTAGCTGCTCATTCGCAAGAGATCATGATCAAGGGTTAGCAAACATTGATGCACAAAGACGTTTAAAGCTTCTGATTAATTTTTTGAAAGAAGAAGTGCGCAACGAAGTGAGAATATCTATGGCGACGGATAAATTTGATTTTTCAATTTATAAGCACGTAACTATGATGTATCGTTCAGTTGAAAATGTCGGGTCTCAAAATGGAGTGGCAGATATTGCCTTATCAGAAACGAACTTGGCCAGTCTTAGTAGTTGTCCGAAGGTCCTTTTACAAACTATTAAGGTCAAGTTGATAGGAAAATACAGTGATTGCGAAGTGCGTGCATTACTTGACACAGGTTTGCAACATGACCGACTCGATTCACTTAATATGAATCACCTGCTTTTTGGTGGTTCACGAAAGGATTTAGTGAACCATTATATACATCAAGTGCGAGTCGGCAATTTAAATAATGATTTTGTAGCGACTCTATGGCACTACCTTCAGTTTTCAATGATCGCCACTGTGGAAAAATGATCGCAAAAGTAAGGAGAGAGGAGACGACGCTAGGAGAAGAAGTCAAAATTCGCGTGTAGAGAAGAATTGAATTCAAATAAAGTCTAAGTTAGTTTTATATACAGAAATTAGCCTTTTCGATCGTATGTGGACCTTGTCGATGGACAAGTGCGCCACAACTGGTGACCCCGAGTTTTAATGAACCAAAATAACTATTTGGTAGCACAGGTTATGTGAAATATCAGTGCAACGCGACCAACAATTTTTAACGCATCATTTTAAATTGTGAAATGTCAAAGCATACAGAAGCTGAAATTCCCGGCCATAGCACACAAACCAAGGATAACAATGTGCTATTAAATGCCGCCGAAAAAACAATGAACAATGTCGCGCAACTGTCTACCATGGTTAAATCAGCTGACCCAGACATTCCCGAGTTGAAGCAGGTCAACATAGCCACGTTACATCACGTCAAGCTATCGCCCTTCTGGCAAAATGATCCTACATCATGGTTCATGCAGGCTGAGGCGCAGTTCTACGCAAATCGCACCACAAGCGACAACCTTAAGTTTTTCACAATTTTAGCAGCTTTGGACAGGGAAACATCGGGACAGGGACTATCGGAAGCTTAACGCGCAGACAGTCCCTGACCGCTACCTAATCGCAAATATCCATGACGTCACTGAACGGATGCTTAAAAAACAATTTTTTCAACACTAGACCTCGACCGGGCTTACTTTCCTGTGAATCCAGCGGACAAACAAAAAACAGCAATATCTACACCCTTTGGATTGTTCGAATTCCTGAAAATGCCATTTGGACTACGGAATGCAACACAAACATTCCAACGTCATATGGATAACATCCTACGCGACCTCGATTTCACTTTCTGCTACATAGGCGATATAATCATAATGTCAGAGTCAATCGATAAACACCAAGAACATATTAAAATAGTTATCAGACGACTTGAGAGAAACGGTCTATCCATCAACAAAGAAAAATGCACCTTTAATCAAAGCGAAGTACTCTACTTGGGGTTCATCACTGATGCACAAGGCTGCAGACCGCCAAAAGATAGAGTAAAAGCAATATCAAACTTCAACAAACCGGAAACCATTGAAGACTTACGCCGCTTTCTTGGACTAATAAATTATTACCGCCGATCCATTCCAAATGCTGCCCAGTTTCAGGCTCCACTTTGTGAACTCCTCAAAAACTCCAAAAAAAGATAAACGATAAATAAAAAGGCCAACACTTGAAGCAGCGTTCGACAAGTGCAAGCGAAACGTCGCGCAGGCAACAATTTTAACACATTCTGACCCATATCCTGGCGCTAGCAATGGATGCCTCGGACACGGCAATAGGTGCGGCTCTAGAACAGCGCAAAGAAGACCATTGGCAGCCACTTGAATTTTTTCCCCGCAAATTGAGCAGCACTGAATCTAAATACAGCACATATGACCGTGAACTGCTTGCAATCTTCGCAGCCATACAATTTTTTCCCCACATATTAGAATCTCGAGTGTTCACAGTAAGAATAGACCACAAGTCACTAACGTATGCTTTTTCTCAAAAGCTAGAAAAGGCGTCTCTGAGGCAACTATGCCAATTGGACTACATTTCTCAATATACAACAGATATAGTCCATATTTCTGACAGCAAGAACACCGTTGCCGATGCATTATCAAGAATAAACGAAATAAAAATGCCATTAACAATAGATATCGAAGAACTCGAACGGGAGCAAGGCATAGACGCAGAATTACAAGATCTTTTAAACGGAACTACTTCGCTACAGCTACAGAAGATTCAAATAGATAACTCATCTATCTACTGCGACACCACCACGGGGCGATTTCGACCGTACATTCCAGCTTCAATGCGCAGACAGACATTCGCTACAATACACGGGCTATCCCATCCTGAGGTAAGGGCAACGGTCCAACTTCTCAAAGAGAAATACATTTGGCCCAACTGTCACGGTTCGACTCGCGGTACCACACCACTCACTCACATTAGGAGTTTAGTTTAGTTTAGTCATTTATTTAGTTTAGCTTAGTTTATGATGTAACGAAAATTTTAAAACATTTGGTAAGGGGCTCGACGCAACCGCCTGGTGTTATTTACTCTGGCGGTGGCGTAGAGCCGTATGACAGAAATAGTCGGCGGAATCAGCGCCCCGGGACACGCCTCCAACCCACGCACCACCCACATAAAGTGTCAATCGAGACGAAAAGCTCACGGGCGGCAACCCAAGAGCACGTGTACCCGCTCCATCGTCCGAGACCAACGACCGCCAACAAAGATCCCGGTTCGCCGTTGGTTGCGGGAACGTACCGAGCGGTTTCGGGCGGGAGTAAAAAAAGGAGACCGCACTGGGAAGCGGCCTGTTTTGTTGGATTAGGTTTTCCCCCGCGAAGCGTGAGTACGACAGAGCCCTGAAACTGGGGAAGACGAAACGAAAATTTAAATCGTGTGAACGGATTAAGAAGTGGAAAAAGTGAACGTCGCGAATTCGAACTCTGAGCGACCCGGATCGGTGTGACTTTGTGAAGAAGGTGCGAATAGCCGGAAACGGAATATCCTTTTATCTCCAACGCGAACCAAACGACTCTGCCCGGTTTGTCGTCATCGCCGCAAGTTCGCGTGCAAGCAACGAATCGTCGCCGCCAGCTCGGCTACGAAGAAAGCGTCACGTCATCATCGCCGCAAGCTCGCGTGCAAGCAACGAATCGTCGCCGCCAGCTCGGCTTCGAAGAAGCGACGCATCGCTGAGGAGGCCCGGCGCAGCACAGGTTAGAATAAGCTTTAGAACGTAAATAAGTAGTGGGGTTAGACATTTAGAAGTTAAGCATAGCCGGTAGTTTGTACCAATGAGTGAGTGGTGGCCGATATGCACGATTTTGCACGGTAGACAATAAAAGTGTGACCGGAAGTTGTCTTTTTTTCTCCTCCCCCCTTTTTTTTGGTTGTGGTGGGTCGGAAACGACTTCGCGGGAATATCAGTGAGCCGGATTTTCGTCCGACGGCTCGAGAGGCCCATTGGGGTCGACGAGTGGCGCCCACGACCCGTCTCCAACGGGCTGACCGGCACCCGAAAGCCTCGACCGATCGAATAAGCCATTTCCCCGAGAGGTAACGGTGACACAACTTAAGAAGGGATCCAACAACTTGGAGCCGAAGTTGTGACATTTGCCAGAGGAGCAAAACACATCGACACGTCAGAAACACACCCAACCATATTGAAGTTCCAAGTTCCGGATGCGAGCACATCAACATGGACATTATCGTCCTGTTGGCAGTCGACAACTAACGCTACTGTCTAACAATGATAAGCTATGTCCACACTATGCGCTTTTCTATGCGTCTTCTACTTGCGGCGCAACGCATGCGACATCGCAAGTAGCGCATGCGGGAAACGCATGCTGCTCATCTGTAAAATGTGTAGCGCATCCTGCATCGAAAGCGCTTCCAGCAAAAGTGGATTCTTGGTCGTCACCGCATGACTTGTGCAAGTATGGCAAACGAAGAACTTTTGAATTTTATTGAAGAATATATAAAAAGTGAACTGTTATGGGATATTAACAATCCCAATTATAGAAATAAACTCAAACGGAGTGATGCTCTGAAATTATTGTCAGAAATATTTAAAATTGATGTGCAGGCAGAAAAAAACAAAATTAAAAACCTGCGGTCATTTTTTTTGAAAGTGCACCAAAAAATTATAAAAAAGAAAAGAACATTTCGAAACTTGTTGGCTTGGCTATAAGCCAGTGTTGTTTATTTTAGATTCCGTATCACCGAGGGAAACGAGGGAAAGTGGTGATAGGTGGGTTAGTAGCTTGTTCGAGGATCACCAGGTAAGAAACATCGCAATGTTTGACTGCATAAAAGTAGTTAAATAAATGTAGTTACAAATCAAAATATCAGTGCGTGAGTTTATTTATTTTATTGATATTCACAAAATATTCAATTACGTTATTCACAAATATTTCTCCTGATACGTAACTGATCCAGCTTCCGACATAAAGTATGTCGAAAACTCGTCAAGTATTTGAATTGCTGAAGGTGATGATTTTCGTGGTATACTCTGAAGGGGAAGTAAGCCAGAACCGTTGACAATTACATGTCTCCAAGATCCTGGAATCACTTCTCCAGTGCCTGCAGCCTAATTATTCAAGCTACCTGGAGGGCAATAGAACCTTGACGAGTCCGATTGCAGTCGTAGAAAATTGTGAAGATAGACACATGTTCAAACAGCATCAATTATTGTACTTTCGATTTTCAATTCAATTGGTTTCCGAAAAATTCTAAAAGCAGATGCCAGCAAACCAAATGCATTTTCCACGAAGCGTCGAGCTCTCGACAATCTGTAATTGAACACCCTTTTTGGAGATCCTCTTCCTAAACCTGTTGAATAAGGTTTCATTATCCGCTCAGAAAGAGGAAAGGCATTGTCTGTGACTAATGTGTACGGAGTCGCTAAAGTTCTACCGGGTAATGGTTCATCCTCTGGTAAATTTTGTTCGCCATTGTGAAGCTTTTTGCAAAACGAAGTATTCCGGAATACACCACCGTCTGAGATGCGTTCTTGACAACCAACGTTAACGTACGTAAAACAATAGTTTGCATCAACTACAGCAAGCAAAACGATACTGTGCGTTCCTTTGTAATTATAAAATTCTGCAGTGGTGTTCTCGTGTAGTGTATCTTACTACGTATCTTACTACGTCATAAATTACTACAACATAAAATTGAATCAAGTAACGTAACATCATAATTTACGTATCTTATCTTACCACGTCATAACATAAAATTGAATCAAGTAACGTAACGTCATAAATTACTGCAACATAAAATTGAATCAAGTAACGTAACATCATAATTTACATAATTTACTGCAACATAAAATTGAATAACATATGGCACACGCCAAGATGCAATATGAGTATTGACATGGCTACAAATGATCGTTCGCAGTGTGAACCCTGTGTTGTGGGTGGTCTGTTGACAATCCATGTGAACTAGGAAGAATTTATGACTAGGAGAAAAGGGATTGCATCTGCTTAGCGAGCAATAGTCCTCAAGTGGATGTGTCGAGAATGGAATTGATTTATTAATTAGTTGGTAAGTTTAGTGCATAGAAAATTTGTATAAAAGACATCTAGATAGTAAGGAAATCGTTCATTAATTTCTTGACTATAGTCTGCGCATTATCGCGGCTCGTCCTGAGATTCTTGAATCATTACAAGATTGCGAAAACGCAGTCGAACTTAGTGAGGGATAAATAGGCGCCTAGCGCTGTACAAATAAGATTGCGATTACGCAGTCACTTTAGCTTTACTGGTAACATTCTATTTTATAATAAAAATCTTAAAATTCATAATGTTTTGTATTTTCAAAACCAAACTTTACACTCGGGTTTCAGAATTAAAACGTGCTTCCCATCAACAGCTCCGATACAATGTGGGAAGTTCCATCGTTTATCAAAATCTTCCGCAATCTTCTTCCACTGTTGATTTGTAACGGGCATCTAGAATGATAAATGCCGATACTTACAGAGATTCATTTCAGGATGCACCAGATGAAATTGCCGAGGAACGCTCGCAAAATGTAGAATGTTTGGTAACTACAGACGGATTAAATAAAAGGCGGCGTATGATTCAAAAGAAGGCCGATACCAGAGACGAGGAAGCCTACAATCTTATGAAAAAAGCTACTGCGCATTTGGAGAATAAGGATGAGTTCAGCATTTATGGTGATCTTGTGGCGCCCAAGGTTCGAAAATTGAAACAAAGGAATCAAGTTTTGGCGTAGCAATGCATCAATAATATCTTGTTTGAACTGGAAATGGCTGAAGTGTCAACAGAAAGCTCTGTTGCTTCCGAAAATAGTTCTTTGTGCCCAGATCCTTGAACACCTGTGGCACTGCCACTGGAAAGATATGATAACTACGTAGAAGAGACTGCAGGCCAAAGTTCAGCAGCCTTCATGTCAGTGTCACAAGAAAATTGTGAAATTTTTTTAAAAATAAAATAAAATTTTCTCGACTAAAAGGTCGGTACACTTCTAGAAGATGGGTTTTTTAAACATTTTGAAGAAATTAAAAACATCATATTAATATGAAATACTTACATTTACATAGCTTTGTAGCCCTTCTATTATTGCGCTACCGAACATCCGGTAGCATTGATGAAATGAATTGTTTCGAAGCTTTAAACAAATAAACCAACGAAATGAATGAATCACCTGTCGCCAAATATCTAAGCGCGATTGCGAGTTTGATTTCTGCAGAAACTGCCTCTCGCAGCTGAGTCTTTTTATTGTAGGTTCGACAATTTTTAACAGCACTTCAAAATTTTGTCTTGACATTCGTGTGAAATTTTTGAAAAGAATATCTTTGTCTTCCACTAATTCTTTCAAGATTCCAAAATTTGGATGTTTGAAATGCTTTTTGTCCATATTGACCGTGTATTCCTTTTTTGCGTTCACTTCGCAACAATAAATAATTTGCACTAAAAACAGCAAGTAATGCCAATTCCGAAATATTCATCTCGCGAGATACCATCGACTAGTGTGGACAGTAAACCGCATGCGTTTCGGCGAATGCGTCTGCCGCATGCGATTAGACGAAAGACGCACCGCAAGCGGAAAGCGAAAGCGCATAGAAAAAACGCATTGTGTGGACATAGCTATAGACAGATTTTCTCGCTGCCCAGAGGCTATCCCACCCAAGGATATTTCGGCAGAAACAGTAGCAAAGGCCTTTGTAGTGGATCTACACATATCTACACAATCAATCAGCATTTTACTATAAACTAAACCCACAAATTAATCAATGAGCAATCGTAGAATATACAAATGCATAACTTACGATCACTTTGTAATGCTCACTTTGCATACTCGTTTCGCATTACACTCACACGAAAGTCAATTCATGTTGTCACTAAAAATAGACATATGAACGAATGTTTATACTAACCCATTGCGATCGCTCTAGACGAAGCGGCGCCTAGCATTGGCATGTGTAATGTACACACAAAGTACGAAACCTGAGTAGTCATTACTCATGGACTATTATGAGTGTTGCATATTACTCATGGACTATTATGAGTGTTACATTTCACTCATGGACTATTATGAGTGTTGCATTTTTAAATTGGGTCATATGGAAAAGTGCTGATCGATATTTTGATTGGTAGAATGAATTTACCATATTCAATTCTTCCAGTTTTAGAGTAGGGATTATGTATTAAGTAGAATAAAATATTAGAGTAGGGATTATATGTTAAGTTGTAAAAAGTGTATAAAAGGAAAGTGTACAAAAGAAAATATAGTCATAGTCTTACTTTTGACTCGTTTTTAATTATCTACTATTGCCGTAGTTTGGCAATACGCTCGAGCCGTAACTTGGCTTTAGAAGCGCTACAATTAAAGCGTAAGCAGTCGCTAAAAGTAAAACAGAATAAAAATATCGGCTAGCTTGGATCTTGAATCCTGCGCCAGATATGTGGCAATTAACTTGCCGGTAGGTACTTCAATTTAACTCTGTTCCCTCACTAAAAGTGCGCTATTCCTATACAGCGCTAAATCCCGGATCACACTTGAGGAATACAAGATCCGGCGTTCGGCGTCCAACACCGAGAAGGCATCTACTGCGACGAACTATCATTTAAATGCAAATCTTTTACATGGCGATCCTGCAACCGACGATCCTGCAACCGACGATCCAGTAAACTTCGAACATCTGAAGGATGATATACCACAGTATACGGAAGACCTTGAAGACGGTGAAATAGCCAATATAACAACAGATGAAGAGTTCCACAAGGCATTTGAAAGATGTCTGATACGAGCACAAAAAACACCAGCGGCAACCTTACACGAGGAGTATGAGCTTAGTCCAAATCTACGAGCTCCACCATATAAGCCATCATCGCTACCTGGTCCACGTCCAAGGAAAATAGAGGACTTCGTGAAACGAAGTGGAATAAATGAGCCACGTATAAATAAAATAAAACGTCGACAACGTGGAGGACGCAGATACAAAGAAAGGCGTGAAAAAGCTATACTTCACAGGCTAATACATATTTCGGCCAAGGAACAAAGGAGGCAATTTACGGAGCGGCTAAACAAACTTAAAGAAAAAAAAAAAAATTGTATAAATAATTAAATTGTATCAGATATATATTAACTTCTTTAAACTATGGGAAATAATTGCAGTACTCAGGCTAATATTTTTATTGAATACAAACAAACAATAAGTACAACAATTGTTTTCTTGATAATAATGGCGTGCCTATATCTTTATAATAATAGTCAAAAAAGGTATGCAAGGAAGATAGTAGATAGGAATATCGGATTAGGACGAAACAATGTATAGCTGAAAGAAATTCTAATTGTCCTCACAGATGTCGGTGGAGAAGATAAAACAGATATTGTCTGAATTACAAAATAATTTAATAAATTTAAAGAAAACAAAGACCTATACGGTCAAAACTCTTAAAGAGAAATTAGAATACGCAATCGATGCAGAAACTGTAGGTAAAAACCTTTTTAACGACATTAAGGAAGGCAATGAGATAGAACTAAAATCGACATTTTCATCAGTTTGTAGAAACCTAATTACAAACCTGATACAACGGCTGAACGCTGCAAACATATTGGTAAAAATTGAAGACAATATCATCTACACAGAGATGGCAGAATTTAACATAGAAAGTGCAATCAAGATTATACCCACATTTGATGGGAAGTTCGCTGAACTAGAGACATTTTTAACTATAATCAAATTAATAGAAAAAAAATTATCGGCAGAAGGTAAAATAGAGTTGCTGAATCTAGTTCTACACATTAAACTCAACACAAATGTGAGAACAGCAATAAACATTTCATCAATTACTAGTATCAATAATTTAGAAACAGAGCTACGACTCAGGTACAAAAATAATAAAACGGTACCCCAAATACATACACAGCTCGCAGGCATAACCCAGAAACGCATGCCCATAACGGCATACAAAGACAAAATATTATCTTTAATAAGTGATTTAAACCAATTACAAATTGGCACGTTAGGTGCAGATGTAAACCAAGCTGCTAAACAAGCAATACAGAGCATAAACGACACATATGCTCTTACTATATTCAAGAATGGTCTAAACGATCAAATTAGGGACACTGTGTTCGCAGCACGACCACAGACTTTCAGTGAAGCTATCACATTGGCCACTGAAATTGAGAACAATGAATCTCAACCTTCAACAATTATGTACGTAAATAAAAATAACAAGTACAATAATTTTAATGCCAGAAGACATAATAACCACAATGGTTATTATAATAGAAATGACAATCGTGGAAGTTCCAATCACCCACGCAATAATTTTAATAATAACTCCTATAGGACATATAATAGATACAATGATAGGAATTCTAATCCTACCAGAAATTTTAATAGAAATAAATTTGATAATAATACAGGAAGATATAATAACAATAATAACAGATACAACACTAGAAGGGTAAAATTGATAAACAACCAGGGAAACGTGACAAGTTCCCGAGAGGAATTAGGCAACCTCCCGGAAGAAGCATAGTTTTTGAAGCCGAAACAAAAAACAGTAATAAATACACTCTAGAGAATAAGGTATACAGAATAACGGGTATGAGCACAAACTATATAAAAATATTTAACAAAAATGAACATAGATATCTACAACTATTAATAGATACTGGAGCCGACATCTCCATATACAAAAGTAATAATTTAAGTTCATATGATATACAAGCACAAAACAGGTGCAAACTCACGGGCATAACAAACGAAACTACAATGTCACTCGGAACTATCAAACTAAAATTCAACATTGAAGATATCATTATATCAAATACGTTTCATGCGGTAGATGAGAAATTCCCTATCGAAACTGATGGCATTATAGGACGAGACATGCTAATCAAGTATATGTGCAAAATTGACTACGAAACGTATACCATATCCTTCAGTACACAAGACAGAGATATAGTGTTACCAATGTACACTACAAAAGCTAACATGGCACACATAACTATTCCCGCAAGAACAGAAGCGATAATACCCATAGACGTAGACAGATCGGAAGACAGCATAATACTAAACAAAGAAATCGAAAAAGGGATATTCTTAAGCAATTGCATAATTCCAGCGAAAGGTATATGTCATGTGAAAATACTCAATACTAACGAACATGACATAACTCTGAAAAACTTTCAAACAGAGGTAGAACCACTGAGGAATTATGACGTATTAAAGACAACTCGGAAATTTGACAAAAAACGATTAGACGAACTATTAAACGTAATTAATACCAACAGTCTCGATGAACAAGCAAACAAGAGTTTGCAAGAAATTATAATGGAATACCAAGACGTTTTCCATCTGGAAGGTGAATACCTCACAAAAAATAATTTCTACCAACAAAAACTGAACACTTGCGACGAAAACCCAGTCTACATAAAAAATTATAGATTACCGCAAACTCAGAATGAAGAAATTCTTAGGCAAGTACGGGAACTAAAAGATAATGATATTATCGAACAATCCACAAGCCCGTACAACTCTCCATTGTTAGTGGTACCTAAGAAAAGCTCGGATGACACCAAGAAGTGGAGATTAGTCGTTGATTTCAGAAAACTGAACGACAAACTGGTGAACGATAAATTTCCTTTGACAAGGTTAGAAGACGTCCTAGACAAACTAGGTAGGGCAAAGTACTTTTCAACCTTAGATATGACTAGTTCGTTCCACCAGATTGAACTGGAAAAAGAATCAAGACATTTAACCGCTTTTTCCACCAATGTTGGACACTATCAATTCAAAAGATTACCTTTTGGATTGAAAATATCATCAAACAGCTTCCAAAGGATGCTCACTATTGCCTTAACTGGTCTAAGTGACTCAGCATTCTTATACGTAGACGACGTCATGGTTTTCGGATGTAGCATGAAACATCATAATGAAAATTTAAGAACAGTTTTACAGAGACTTCGTAAGTACAATTTGAAGTTAAATGCAAATAAATGCAAATTTTTAAAATCAGAAGTAGTGTATTTAGGACACCTTATTACAGCAGATGGTATAAGAACAGACCCTGCTAAGCATGAAGTAATTAAAAATTATCCCATCCCAAAGACCGCGGATGACGTGCGAAGATTCGTAGCTTTCTGCAACTATTATCGACGCTTCATACCAAACTTTGCAGAAACGGCAAAGAGTTTGAACTCGCTTTTAAAGAAAAAAGCACCGTTTGTTTGGGAAGAAGAACAGCAAAAAGCATACGAACTTTTAAAACGCAAACTGATTTCACCTCCTATACTACAATACCCAGATTTTGAAAGACCCTTCATACTTACTACAGATGCGTCAAATTTCGCACTAGGTGCTATACTATCACAAGGAGAAATTGGTTCAGATCTACCAATCTCGTACGCGAGCAAATCCTTAAATAAGCACGAATTGAATAAACCTATCATAGAAAAGGAACTATTGGCGATACATTGGGGCATAAACTTTTTTAGGCCATATTTATATGGACGGAAGTTTATAGTCGTATCAGACCACAGACCTTTGGTATCATTGTTTACACATAAAAATCCATCTTCAAAACTTACTAGAATACGTCTAGATTTATCGGACTACGATTTCGAGATCATATACAAAAAGGGTAATATAAATACAAATGCGGATGCGCTGTCAAGAATACAAATGAACACTGAAATGCTAAAATCCATGATACCTCCGACAAACGATGAAAATATTAGCAAAAAATTATTGGCGATAACAAGAAGTAAAACGAAAAAGGTACAAAGTGAAAATAAAAATACAGAAATCGACAAGCAAAGTGGCAACCAAAACGAAGAGATTGATCA
Organism: Oxycera nigricornis; assembly: GCA_963942545.1. Lineage (NCBI taxonomy): Eukaryota > Metazoa > Arthropoda > Insecta > Diptera > Stratiomyidae > Oxycera > Oxycera nigricornis. Next base: position 31,723,470 of record OZ012661.1, on the reverse strand, counting down.
CCTCCATGCGTTTGATTGCACTTCTTTGTCAGATATTAAAGGGGCGATGAAACTGAAATTTTATATGCTAGCTAGCAAGAAATACAAGAGAGATGATATATCTATAACTAAAGAGAAAGATTTTATAGTAGTGCGCTACAGTGATAAAGTTGTTGAGAAACCAGTTTCCTTCAACGATAAGCTGAAAGTTCATGATAACAACAACGATAATTCATACACGAAATTAGTTTCTGTCATGAAGAAGTTGTTAATATATTCAAAGAACAATAGCATAAATGCACTATCTTTATCCTCTAATGATGATATATTCAGGTACGTACCGAGAAATGAATTCAAGAAATTATTTAATGCGTTGCAACGAGAAGAAATTTATAAGTTAAAAATATTAATATACAGACCGCCCATAAGAATTCAAGACGTCAAAAAGCAAAATGAATTAATTATTGAGTACCACAATTCGCCACATGGAGGACACATAGGAGTACATAAAACATTGCTAAAATTGAAACAGAGATACTGTTGGAAGGATATGAAGAAAATGGTCAAAAAACATATAAACCAATGTGAAAAGTGCAAAATGAATAAAATAACTAAGCACACCAAAGAGAAAATGATAAAAACCGAGACTCCATCTACTAGCTTCGAGATCGTAAGCGCAGACATTGTTGGCCCGTTGAGAATTTCCAACAACTACAGATACATTCTCACTATTCAGTGCGAATTAACGAAATTTATAACTGCCATACCCATAGAGACTAAGGATGCTACCACAGTAGCAAAAGCTATAGTAAATAAATTTATCTTATTATACGGTCATTTCAAGATTCTAAAAACGGACTTAGGGACAGAATTTACAAACAGTCTAATGAAAGAAGTATGCGAGTTACTACATATAAAACAAATATTTTCAACCCCTTACCATCATGAGTCGTTAGGTGTAATAGAAAGGAACCACCGCGTATTAAACGAATACTTACTGTCCTTCGTTGATAACAACAACTGGGACGAATGGATACCTTTCTATACATTTTCATACAATACAACTCCACACATTGACACAAATTATACACCTTACGAACTAGTATTCGGCAAACTATCCTATTTACCAAATGACATTTTAAGCGATTCAGAAGAAATATACAATTTAGAGAATTACAGAAATGAATTAAAAATTAGATTAAAAATGTCTCTAACAAAAGCAAAGGACTTAATTGAAAAAGCTAAAATGATTAGAACAAATAAAGAATGTTATTCAAAACCATTAAACATAGAAATAGACGATCTTGTTTTATTAAAAGTAGAGAACAGAAGAAAACATGAGAAACCGTATAAAGGTCCATTTAAAGTACTAAGTAAAAATAATGTAAATACACTATTGGAAATAGATAATAAGAAAAAATGGATACACAATAATAGACTTAAGATTTTCAAAAAAAAAAAAGGGGAATAACAATGAATAAAAATATAATATAAGACATGTAAAAATACCTAAGATAAGTCTCGAGTTTGTACCCAAACTCTCACCTCAAAAGGTTAAGGGTGTAGTGGATCTACACATATCTACACAATCAATCAGCATTTTACTATAAACTAAACCCACAAATTAATCAATGAGCAATCGTAGAATATACAAATGCATAACTTACGATCACTTTGTAATGCTCACTTTGCATACTCGTTTCGCATTACACTCACACGAAAGTCAATTCATGTTGTCACTAAAAATAGACATATGAACGAATGTTTATACTAACCCATTGCGATCGCTCTAGACGAAGCGGCGCCTAGCATTGGCATGTGTAATGTACACACAAAGTACGAAACCTGAGTAGTCATTACTCATGGACTATTATGAGTGTTGCATATTACTCATGGACTATTATGAGTGTTACATTTCACTCATGGACTATTATGAGTGTTGCATTTTTAAATTGGGTCATATGGAAAAGTGCTGATCGATATTTTGATTGGTAGAATGAATTTACCATATTCAATTCTTCCAGTTTTAGAGTAGGGATTATGTATTAAGTAGAATAAAATATTAGAGTAGGGATTATATGTTAAGTTGTAAAAAGTGTATAAAAGGAAAGTGTACAAAAGAAAATATAGTCATAGTCTTACTTTTGACTCGTTTTTAATTATCTACTATTGCCGTAGTTTGGCAATACGCTCGAGCCGTAACTTGGCTTTAGAAGCGCTACAATTAAAGCGTAAGCAGTCGCTAAAAGTAAAACAGAATAAAAATATCGGCTAGCTTGGATCTTGAATCCTGCGCCAGATATGTGGCAATTAACTTGCCGGTAGGTACTTCAATTTAACCCTGTTCCCTCACTAAAAGTGCGCTATTCCTATACAGCGCTAAATCCCGGATCACACTTGAGGAATACAAGATCCGGCGTTCGGCGTCCAACACCGAGAAGGCATCTACTGCGACGAACTATCATTTAAATGCAAATCTTTTACACCTTCTATTTAAATTAGATCACTCGATTTGGCTCTATATCGACGGATCAAGGCACACAATTTGCAGCATCCCTGTTCCGGTCACTAGCAAATCTAATCGGCACTAAAAGGATGAGAACCAGACCATATCATCCGGCTTCGAATGGGATGATTGAGCGCTGGCACCTTACTTTCAAAACAGCGTGATTGGCACATCTTTTCAGCCAACCAACATCATGGGTAAACATTCTTCCAACGGTCCTCTTGGCACTTCGAGCCGCAATTAAGCCGGACGTCGGAGCATCACCGGCAGAGCTTCTGTACGGAACCACCATCAAGCTACCAGCAGAATCCTTCTCCAACCAAACCTAGCCAGACAATTCCACACCGTTTGCCGAGAATTTAAGACAGCAGATGCGGAATTTTCGACCTCAACCAACAGCTCACCATACATATCGAAAACTGATCACGACGGACACTCTCGCCACCAGTTTATATGTATTCCTCAAAACGGATTCCGTTCGCAAGCTACTGGAAACACCATACACGGGACCTTACAAGGTAGTTGGCACACCAACAGATCCAATCGTCACAATCATGATAAAAGGAAAGGACACGAATGTTTCAACGGAAAGAGTGAAAACAGCGTAATTAGCAGGCGAGAAGTGTACTGCATCAGCTCACAACGCGGAAAACAAAAACTCGGCCGGTTTTAAACAATCGAGCATAGTCAGTCGAAAAAATAAACGGCCTAGCAACGAAATCCAACAGCAGCGATCACATACGTCGGATACAGATGCACGTGAACAGCCAGACATCCTCCCTCGATTGTGGAACCATCCGATCAAGACATATAGCCGAAAACCATCAAATAAAGAACGACAACAAAAGGGAAACGTCATCGTGACATCAGTCTCCGAGTTGACTTCGACACTAGGAGGGGGTACTGTAGCGACTCTCTGGCACTACCTTCAATTTGTTATGCAGATAGCTGCAAGGCAACTCATCACTTCTTAGAGGCTTCAGTGAGGATGGGTAGCGATAATTCGTTGCTTTCTCGGTGGCTAGACGAAAGAAATGAGAGGCCTTTCAGGCCACAGGAAAACCTTCTGACAAATAGACCCAAGGTAGCACACACACTCTACTTGACATTAGGCTAAGAGAGGAGCCCACCAAAATATGACTTGATAATGCTACTCTTTCCCGCTATCGAAGAGAAAGGGGATGGATAAGCTATGCGGAAGGCCCATAGTGAGATCCCAGCACAGCACCGACGGTCTCCCAATGATCTGACATTGGGCTAGGATGCCAATAGTATTAATGAGCCAACCGAAATCAGCCTAATGTTCAAATGAATCGCAATTCTTAACACATCAAATTCCTGATGAATGACACAGAGAGAATACCCGAAGATAATGAACAGCGCCGACACCTCATAATACAGCTTAGTTACCACAATAAGGACATTAAGTGAGCTCTCCGCAAAATTAAACAATTTATACCCTTGGAACAACTTAGCAAAGAAAGGCACACAAGCGTGACCCTATCTCTTACGTTCTGAAAAGAAAACAATACGGGAATGTTTCCAAGAAGTAATGTCCAAAAGTAGGTTAGACCAATAAGTAGGTCAACTCAAGAAATAGGTCAAACAGACGCACTTAGAAATTATCAGACCCAACTAGATATAAGTTTGACAACCACAGGGAAACCCTTCAACGAATATCGTCAGGGCGCCAATTTGGACAATATAATCCCCAAAAACAGACAACTGTCATATTGAAGATTGGAGGTTTTGGTTTAAAGTGAATAAGAAGTAAAGAGGAGGCAAGTTAAAAAAAGGGGGAAACGGAATAGACTGGGAGCCGCCGAGACGAAGACAAGCAGCAACACAACCAGCAGTTAAGTAATAGATTTAGTCACAAAATGAATAATTAGCGGATGACATGATGCGAGCAGGCATGTTCCGTGAGCTGAGCTCCCCAACAAGAACTAGAGAACAAGAAAGGGCAAGGCTGGACTCGCCTTCTCGGGTCCTTTAGGTATAAACACAGTAAAAACGAGAGAAAAATATGATTAAAATGATACAAACAGTGATCAATCAAGGCACTATTATCAATACTAAATTGGTTGTGGCTCATGCAAGGCTCGCAGAAGTGGACGTATGGGGATGCAGGAGTGAATTATTCCGGCATCCACATGCGTTTATTGCAAGCGTCTGCCCCCACAAATAGCACAACAAAACCATTAATTATATCAAGTACTAATAAAAAACAGTCAATAACACTCTTCAATAGAAAAACGGTCGCGATCGAACAGCCTTCGAGTACGGACGTGCCTTGTTGCTTTTGTGTATATAGCCCAAGTGTCAGTTTGCTTCAACATATAGAAATTTATGCTTAACAATCGTGTAGTTCGGGCAATATGGTGAATAGTCCCGGTCCCAGAACTTCTGGTCAACCAGTGTACAATCAACGTACATGTCAGTGCAGTTAAAAACAATAGAACATAGATAAGAAAACGCGAACAATCCAGTTACAAAATTGGTGGCCATTTTGACGAACAGTGTCGGTGATAGGACGCTCAACGTTACGACTTATAGTAGTAATGGCGTACGAACGCCGCGTGGACACCATTTTGTTTTTAAGCGTCACTTTTTTACACTTATCGATTCAAAACTACGATACTGGATAAAAGTAAAGAAGTGGATGACAGTTCACCCGCCCGAGAAGGGGGAAACCCTTCGGCAACGAGTGCCCAGCAGATGCTTGGTCATGGGGTCATTTCAGCGCCTCCAGCAATATAAAGCCGCCGGAGCCGGCCAACCTCCACGATAAAGAGGTTAACCTACCATTGTCCTGCCCGGACGCAGTTCCTGAACTATTTCCCGGAACCCAGTCTATGAGTAGCATCGAAAACTCAAGCCAGGAACAGCCACAGACCTTGGCCTCCCCCAGCGGTCCAGACGAGAAAACGCTTTTTCAAACCTCTCCTGCTACTCATTGGGTAATAGGCACCGCAGACTGCGCTTCAAAATCCTCCTCCAGAAAAAGGAAGGACCCGAACCCCAGGCCCAGAAGCATAGGTGCGTCCAAACGCTCTGAGATGGTTTTCGGCAAAGGAGAGCCAGCTTCCAACTGAGCCTCAATGGAACAAGATATTCTCAACCTCAATCTGCCGCGTGGCACCCTAAAAAACTACAACAATGCGGCGTAATGGTGGTTCATAATGAGCACTCCACCATTAAAGGAAACGATCTCGCTCACAATGACGCTAACCGGTTTCATGGCTTCAGCTCCGAGAAAGAAAAACGTAGATACACGAAGATTAACCTGTTAAAGGATGGATTCAGACGACGGGAAGGTTAGTCGCCAAGTCGTATAATTTTAATTTTCATAAAGATAAATTAAATAATTCTAGCATTAAGTCAAATAACTTTGAAAAAACAAGTAGTAGAGTTGCCCAATTCGACTCACATTCCCACTCCCAAGAGACCCCCTCATGTAACCCTTCCCAATCCCATATCGAGATCAACCAAAGGGGTAACTACTATCAAGCGTTGGAGATAGGTGCCCCGTCTGGATGTGCTCAGTCAGCTCGTGATGGCACACCCAAAAATAGGGCAGCGTGAACACCAAATAAGCCGAAACCCGAAGGTGGTGCCCCCCCCCCATCTTTGCCAACATTATATGGGCAAAAACAATTCTTGGCGCGACAAATGTGATACATCCCAAAACGGAGGTACAGATCAAAAGCTTCTCCAGATGGAGGCATACTATTCTGGTCAACGACCCCTCCACTCCCAAGGAGTTGATCTTGCACTTCAAGTGCCAGCCCCTAGCGGAGACATTCTCTTATCCCCCATCTCCGAAAGAAAAAATAGTATAATGCTATGGGGAGTGTCGACTGACTTTGACCCGCAGGAGGTGGCGGCGGACATATCCGCCAAAACAAAAACATTGACATTTTTGAAATTAAACATTTCAATACTCCGTGGGCCAAATCTCACGCAATCAATATGGACTTGTTCCAAGTCACCTTGGATTCCGTAGAATCCCTAACCGCCATCAAAACAATTAAAAATCATTTTGCACACAAAAGTGGGCTGGGAGAAGCCGAAAAAACAGAAGCTTACCCAATGTTACCGCTGCCAACGCTTTGGACATACCTCAAAATACTGCGGATACGCGCAAAGATGCGTAAAATGTGGCAACAATCATGAAGGAGGAGTTCCTTGTAAAAGGGTGATGGATGACCTAGATTCTCCCCTCCCTTTTGCACAAACTGCGAAACAGAAGGTCATCCAGCGAGTTTTTCTGGGGCTGAGCAAAGGAGATGGTGTGACGAGTACGCAGGAGGACAGCGCCTCTTCACAAAAAGCACGCCCACTATTCCACTCCTTCATACCCCTGACCTTACCACCCTAGGGGCTTCTTTCGCGGATATCTTTAAGGATTCGGGACAACAAACTGGGCTCCGTATGAACACCGACACTAGAAGATCACAGGAAAACCGCTCCAGTAACCTCTTTGATGAATTCCTTGATGAGGCCAATAATCTATTCGGCATGCCACTTATCGCTAATCCCATGTCAAAACAAAATGTTCCCATTCTCTAGTAATCAGACAGCAGCAGAAATATGAGAACATGGAACAACTGTCATGCATACTAAACCCGAGCACAGAATAGCCCAACATAGCGATGAAATGAAAACCCAATTTACAGTAGAATAAATAAAAATGGCAAAGACAACATACGCCAATCAAACAGCGATCAAAAAAAGGAGAGAACGAATGGCATTAGGAGGACATTAAATATTACTAAACAAAGAATTGACACTAATATGGTAATATGAAAACTAAAGTCAATCTTCACTTGGAACTCTTCACAAATAACATAGGGAGCCCACTAAAATCTTAACGTAACTAACCTAAAATATTAGCTCACGCCAAAAGAATGCGAAACCATTACCAAGGAATGGGATTCGTAATAAGGTCCATTAAGAAGAAGAATAACAAAATTCAACAAAAATTTACAAGCGGGGATACATATAATCCAGGTCCAAATTGCAACAGACAATCCGTAATAATCAACAAGAAGAAGGAGAGGCAAACAGGAGAAAGCAATGATATCAGGAAGACATCGCTTATTGAAAGGTTTAAAAGAAATGAAGTAGAGTCTAAAATCGATTTAATGATAAAGTTAATTAAAAGTTTAAAATATAAATTATCAACAAACAACAAGTGTTTACTTAAACATCAAACATTAAATGAGAGGCCTTCCAGACCACAGAAAAATCTTCTGACAAATAGACCAAAGGTAGCACACACACTCCACTTGGCATTCGGCTAAGAGAGGAGCACACCAAAATATGACTGTTCATAAATGTCAAAGGTGGATAAGTGTCAATTGAAAAGTCACTTGAAAGTGTAAATAAAACTTGTGCTAATCGATGTTTCGGGTTTTAGTACAAATTCCAAGATAAATACGAAGTGTTGATGGCCAAGAACTAGCCAAAGCGGTGAATATTGGGAGCCTCAAAAATAAAAAGTTACAAAATAAACAATAAAGACAATAAAACTTGAGTATTTGCAAAATGAAGTGTGTGGTTGCCGATTGTGAAAACGCACCATATTTTCAACGCGGATCAGTTTCATATCACATGTAAGTGCATTAATTTATATATTATGTAAAGATTAGGTGGCATTACAAGTAATGTTCCTTCATAAATTCCTAATTTTCATGTTAATTAAAATCACAAATTGAATCATTGACATTTCTCCCAACCAGATCCGTCACGACACAGTGGCGTATCAGAAAAGTGTGTCTCAAATTATTTAGAAAATCTGAATTATTAAATTTTACAAATGCCATAATAACGTTAATATTATTTTTAGGTTTCCTATGAATGCGAGCTTGCGGCAACAATGGTTGCAATCAATTGGATTAACTGATATGGAGATTAGAAAAAGAACGGTAGTATGCTCACGCCACTTTAAGAGTGCCGATATAATAAAAGGTGAAAAAAGAAATTTTCTGACGCCGGAAGCAGTTCCAAGTCAAAATTTGGCTTCGCATGTTAACCCATTAGAAGTCACTGTACTCAATTGAGTACAGCCATATCCCTAAGTGTAAATTACAGATCTCGTAAAGTTTATGTGTGTTACTTTGTTATTTTACTTCACTGTTCAAGTATATTGATAAATATTACGCGGGTAGTGTGAATTTTTTTTGATAAAAAGTGACAGTTGAAGTTGTGCCACCGAAACACTGGGGAGGTAAGTGAATGACTTTTGATTTTTCTAAATAATTACTGGTTATAAGTTTTTTTTTTCATTTCATTGATATAAAATAAATGTCAAAGTAAGTTATAAGGAACAATATAATTAATTTTTATAACTAAAATAAAACTAGGGTCATATAAATGTTACTGTACTCGGTTAAGTACAGTGACACCATACGTAAGTAAAAAACTGTTTTTATTTTTCAGATACCTTGCTGTTGATTTGTAACGGGCATCTAGAATGATAAATGCCGATACTTACAGAGATTCATTTCAGGATGCACCAGATGAAATTGCCGAGGAACGCTCGCAAAATGTAGAATGTTTGGTAACTACAGACGGATTAAATAAAAGGCGGCGTATGATTCAAAAGAAGGCCGATACCAGAGACGAGGAAGCCTACAATCTTATGAAAAAAGCTACTGCGCATTTGGAGAATAAGGATGAGTTCAGCATTTATGGTGATCTTGTGGCGCCCAAGGTTCGAAAATTGAAACAAAGGAATCAAGTTTTGGCGTAGCAATGCATCAATAATATCTTGTTTGAACTGGAAATGGCTGAAGTGTCAACAGAAAGCTCTGTTGCTTCCGAAAATAGTTCTTTGTGCCCAGATCCTTGAACACCTGTGGCACTGCCACTGGAAAGATATGATAACTACGTAGAAGAGACTGCAGGCCAAAGTTCAGCAGCCTTCATGTCAGTGTCACAAGAAAATTGTGAAATTTTTTTAAAAATAAAATAAAATTTTCTCGACTAAAAGGTCGGTACACTTCTAGAAGATGGGTTTTTTAAACATTTTGAAGAAATTAAAAACATCATATTAATATGAAATACTTACATTTACATAGCTTTGTAGCCCTTCTATTATTGCGCTACCGAACATCCGGTAGCATTGATGAAATGAATTGTTTCGAAGCTTTAAACAAATAAACCAACGAAATGAATGAATCACCTGTCGCCAAATATCTAAGCGCGATTGCGAGTTTGATTTCTGCAGAAACTGCCTCTCGCAGCTGAGTCTTTTTATTGTAGGTTCGACAATTTTTAACAGCACTTCAAAATTTTGTCTTGACATTCGTGTGAAATTTTTGAAAAGAATATCTTTGTCTTCCACTAATTCTTTCAAGATTCCAAAATTTGGATGTTTGAAATGCTTTTTGTCCATATTGACCGTGTATTCCTTTTTTGCGTTCACTTCGCAAAAATAAATAATTTGCACTAAAAACAGCAAGTAATGCCAATTCCGAAATATTCATCTCGCGAGATACCATCGACTAGTGTGGACAGTAAACCGCATGCGTTTCGGCGAATGCGTCTGCCGCATGCGATTAGACGAAAGACGCACCGCAAGCGGAAAGCGAAAGCGCATAGAAAAAACGCATTGTGTGGACATAGCTATAGACAGATTTTCTCGCTGCCCAGAGGCTATCCCACCCAAGGATATTTCGGCAGAAACAGTAGCAAAGGCCTTCTATTTAAATTAGATCACTCGATTTGGCTCTATATCGACGGATCAAGGCACACAATTTGCAGCATCCCTGTTCCGGTCACTAGCAAATCTAATCGGCACTAAAAGGATGAGAACCAGACCATATCATCCGGCTTCGAATGGGATGATTGAGCGCTGGCACCTTACTTTCAAAACAGCGTGATTGGCACATCTTTTCAGCCAACCAACATCATGGGTAAACATTCTTCCAACGGTCCTCTTGGCACTTCGAGCCGCAATTAAGCCGGACGTCGGAGCATCACCGGCAGAGCTTCTGTACGGAACCACCATCAAGCTACCAGCAGAATCCTTCTCCAACCAAACCTAGCCAGACAATTCCACACCGTTTGCCGAGAATTTAAGACAGCAGATGCGGAATTTTCGACCTCAACCAACAGCTCACCATACATATCGAAAACTGATCACGACGGACACTCTCGCCACCAGTTTATATGTATTCCTCAAAACGGATTCCGTTCGCAAGCTACTGGAAACACCATACACGGGACCTTACAAGGTAGTTGGCACACCAACAGATCCAATCGTCACAATCATGATAAAAGGAAAGGACACGAATGTTTCAACGGAAAGAGTGAAAACAGCGTAATTAGCAGGCGAGAAGTGTACTGCATCAGCTCACAACGCGGAAAACAAAAACTCGGCCGGTTTTAAACAATCGAGCATAGTCAGTCGAAAAAATAAACGGCCTAGCAACGAAATCCAACAGCAGCGATCACATACGTCGGATACAGATGCACGTGAACAGCCAGACATCCTCCCTCGATTGTGGAACCATCCGATCAAGACATATAGCCGAAAACCATCAAATAAAGAACGACAACAAAAGGGAAACGTCATCGTGACATCAGTCTCCGAGTTGACTTCGACACTAGGAGGGGGTACTGTAGCGACTCTCTGGCACTACCTTCAATTTGTTATGCAGATAGCTGCAAGGCAACTCATCACTTCTTAGAGGCTTCAGTGAGGATGGGTAGCGATAATTCGTTGCTTTCTCGGTGGCTAGACGAAAGAAATGAGAGGCCTTTCAGGCCACAGGAAAACCTTCTGACAAATAGACCCAAGGTAGCACACACACTCTACTTGACATTAGGCTAAGAGAGGAGCCCACCAAAATATGACTTGATAATGCTACTCTTTCCCGCTATCGAAGAGAAAGGGGATGGATAAGCTATGCGGAAGGCCCATAGTGAGATCCCAGCACAGCACCGACGGTCTCCCAATGATCTGACATTGGGCTAGGATGCCAATAGTATTAATGAGCCAACCGAAATCAGCCTAATGTTCAAATGAATCGCAATTCTTAACACATCAAATTCCTGATGAATGACACAGAGAGAATACCCGAAGATAATGAACAGCGCCGACACCTCATAATACAGCTTAGTTACCACAATAAGGACATTAAGTGAGCTCTCCGCAAAATTAAACAATTTATACCCTTGGAACAACTTAGCAAAGAAAGGCACACAAGCGTGACCCTATCTCTTACGTTCTGAAAAGAAAACAATACGGGAATGTTTCCAAGAAGTAATGTCCAAAAGTAGGTTAGACCAATAAGTAGGTCAACTCAAGAAATAGGTCAAACAGACGCACTTAGAAATTATCAGACCCAACTAGATATAAGTTTGACAACCACAGGGAAACCCTTCAACGAATATCGTCAGGGCGCCAATTTGGACAATATAATCCCCAAAAACAGACAACTGTCATATTGAAGATTGGAGGTTTTGGTTTAAAGTGAATAAAAAGTAAAGAGGAGGCAAGTTAAAAAAAGGGGGAAACGGAATAGACTGGGAGCCGCCGAGACGAAGACAAGCAGCAACACAACCAGCAGTTAAGTAATAGATTTAGTCACAAAATGAATAATTAGCGGATGACATGATGCGAGCAGGCATGTTCCGTGAGCTGAGCTCCCCAACAAGAACTAGAGAACAAGAAAGGGCAAGGCTGGACTCGCCTTCTCGGGTCCTTTAGGTATAAACACAGTAAAAACGAGAGAAAAATATGATTAAAATGATACAAACAGTGATCAATCAAGGCACTATTATCAATACTAAATTGGTTGTGGCTCATGCAAGGCTCGCAGAAGTGGACGTATGGGGATGCAGGAGTGAATTATTCCGGCATCCACATGCGTTTATTGCAAGCGTCTGCCCCCACAAATAGCACAACAAAACCATTAATTATATCAAGTACTAATAAAAAACAGTCAATAACACTCTTCAATAGAAAAACGGTCGCGATCGAACAGCCTTCGAGTACGGACGTGCCTTGTTGCTTTTGTGTATATAGCCCAAGTGTCAGTTTGCTTCAACATATAGAAATTTATGCTTAACAATCGTGTAGTTCGGGCAATATGGTGAATAGTCCCGGTCCCAGAACTTCTGGTCAACCAGTGTACAATCAACGTACATGTCAGTGCAGTTAAAAACAATAGAACATAGATAAGAAAACGCGAACAATCCAGTTACAAAATTGGTGGCCATTTTGACGAACAGTGTCGGTGATAGGACGCTCAACGTTACGACTTATAGTAGTAGTGGCGTACGAACGCCGCGTGGACGCCATTTTGTTTTTAAGCGTCACTTTTTTACACTTATCGATTCAAAACTACGATACTGGATAAAAGTAAAGAAGTGGATGACAGTTCACCCGCCCGAGAAGGGGGAAACCCTTCGGCAACGAGTGCCCAGCAGATGCTTGGTCATGGGGTCATTTCAGCGCCTCCAGCAATATAAAGCCGCCGGAGCCGGCCAACCTCCACGATAAAGAGGTTAACCTACCATTGTCCTGCCCGGACGCAGTTCCTGAACTATTTCCCGGAACCCAGTCTATGAGTAGCATCGAAAACTCAAGCCAGGAACATCCACAGACCTTGGCCTCCCCCAGCGGTCCAGACGAGAAAACGCTTTTTCAAACCTCTCCTGCTACTCATTGGGTAATAGGCACCGCAGACTGCGCTTCAAAATCCTCCTCCAGAAAAAGGAAGGACCCGAACCCCAGGCCCAGAAGCATAGGTGCGTCCAAACGCTCTGAGATGGTTTTCGGCAAAGGAGAGCCAGCTTCCAACTGAGCCTCAATGGAACAAGATATTCTCAACCTCAATCTGCCGCGTGGCACCCTAAAAAACTACAACAATGCGGCGTAATGGTGGTTCATAATGAGCACTCCACCATTAAAGGAAACGATCTCGCTCACAATGACGCTAACCGGTTTCATGGCTTCAGCTCCGAGAAAGAAAAACGTAGATACACGAAGATTAACCTGTTAAAGGATGGATTCAGACGACGGGAAGGTTAGTCGCCAAGTCGTATAATTTTAATTTTCATAAAGATAAATTAAATAATTCTAGCATTAAGTCAAATAACTTTGAAAAAACAAGTAGTAGAGTTGCCCAATTCGACTCACATTCCCACTCCCAAGAGACCCCCTCATGTAACCCTTCCCAATCCCATATCGAGATCAACCAAAGGGGTAACTACTATCAAGCGTTGGAGATAGGTGCCCCGTCTGGATGTGCTCAGTCAGCTCGTGATGGCACACCCAAAAATAGGGCAGCGTGAACACCAAATAAGCCGAAACCCGAAGGTGGTGCCCCCCCCCCCCCATCTTTGCCAACATTATATGGGCAAAAACAATTCTTGGCGCGACAAATGTGATACATCCCAAAACGGAGGTACAGATCAAAAGCTTCTCCAGATGGAGGCATACTATTCTGGTCAACGACCCCTCCACTCCCAAGGAGTTGATCTTGCACTTCAAGTGCCAGCCCCTAGCGGAGACATTCTCTTATCCCCCATCTCCGAAAGAAAAAATAGTATAATGCTATGGGGAGTGTCGACTGACTTTGACCCGCAGGAGGTGGCGGCGGACATATCCGCCAAAACAAAAACATTGACATTTTTGAAATTAAACATTTCAATACTCCGTGGGCCAAATCTCACGCAATCAATATGGACTTGTTCCAAGTCACCTTGGATTCCGTAGAATCCCTAACCGCCATCAAAACAATTAAAAATCATTTTGCACACAAAAGTGGGCTGGGAGAAGCCGAAAAAACAGAAGCTTACCCAATGTTACCGCTGCCAACGCTTTGGACATACCTCAAAATACTGCGGATACGCGCAAAGATGCGTAAAATGTGGCAACAATCATGAAGGAGGAGTTCCTTGTAAAAGGGTGATGGATGACCTAGATTCTCCCCTCCCTTTTGCACAAACTGCGAAACAGAAGGTCATCCAGCGAGTTTTTCTGGGGCTGAGCAAAGGAGATGGTGTGACGAGTACGCAGGAGGACAGCGCCTCTTCACAAAAAGCACGCCCACTATTCCACTCCTTCATACCCCTGACCTTACCACCCTAGGGGCTTCTTTCGCGGATACCTTTAAGGATTCGGGACAACAAACTGGGCTCCGTATGAACACCGACACTAGAAGATCACAGGAAAACCGCTCCAGTAACCTCTTTGATGAATTCCTTGATGAGGCCAATAATCTATTCGGCATGCCACTTATCGCTAATCCCATGTCAAAACAAAATGTTCCCATTCTCTAGTAATCAGACAGCAGCAGAAATATGAGAACATGGAACAACTGTCATGCATACTAAACCCGAGCACAGAATAGCCCAACATAGCGATGAAATGAAAACCCAATTTACAGTAGAATAAATAAAAATGGCAAAGACAACATACGCCAATCAAACAGCGATCAAAAAAAGGAGAGAACGAATGGCATTAGGAGGACATTAAATATTACTAAACAAAGAATTGACACTAATATGGTAATATGAAAACTAAAGTCAATCTTCACTTGGAACTCTTCACAAATAACATAGGGAGCCCACTAAAATCTTAACGTAACTAACCTAAAATATTAGCTCACGCCAAAAGAATGCGAAACCATTACCAAGGAATGGGATTCGTAATAAGGTCCATTAAGAAGAAGAATAACAAAATTCATCAAAAATTTACAAGCGGGGATACATATAATCCAGGTCCAAATTGCAACAGACAATCCGTAATAATCAACAAGAAGAAGGAGAGGCAAACAGGAGAAAGCAATGATATCAGGAAGACATCGCTTATTGAAAGGTTTAAAAGAAATGAAGTAGAGTCTAAAATCGATTTAATGATAAAGTTAATTAAAAGTTTAAAATATAAATTATCAACAAACAACAAGTGTTTACTTAAACATCAAACATTAAATGAGAGGCCTTCCAGACCACAGAAAAATCTTCTGACAAATAGACCAAAGGTAGCACACACACTCCACTTGGCATTCGGCTAAGAGAGGAGCACACCAAAATATGACTGTTCATAAATGTCAAAGGTGGATAAGTGTCAATTGAAAAGTCACTTGAAAGTGTGAATAAAACTTGTGCTAATCGATGTTTCGGGTTTTAGTACAAATTCCAAGATAAATACGAAGTGTTGATGGCCAAGAACTAGCCAAAGCGGTGAATATTGGGAGCCTCAAAAATAAAAAGTTACAAAATAAACAATAAAGACAATAAAACTTGAGTATTTGCAAAATGAAGTGTGTGGTTGCCGATTGTGAAAACGCACCATATTTTCAACGCGGATCAGTTTCATATCACATGTAAGTGCATTAATTTATATATTATGTAAAGATTAGGTGGCATTACAAGTAATGTTCCTTCATAAATTCCTAATTTTCATGTTAATTAAAATCACAAATTGAATCATTGACATTTCTCCCAACCAGATCCGTCACGACACAGTGGCGTATCAGAAAAGTGTGTCTCAAATTATTTAGAAAATCTGAATTATTAAATTTTACAAATGCCATAATAACGTTAATATTATTTTTAGGTTTCCTATGAATGCGAGCTTGCGGCAACAATGGTTGCAATCAATTGGATTAACTGATATGGAGATTAGAAAAAGAACGGTAGTATGCTCACGCCACTTTAAGAGTGCCGATATAATAAAAGGTGAAAAAAGAAATTTTCTGACGCCGGAAGCAGTTCCAAGTCAAAATTTGGCTTCGCATGTTAACCCATTAGAAGTCACTGTACTCAATTGAGTACAGCCATATCCCTAAGTGTAAATTACAGATCTCGTAAAGTTTATGTGTGTTACTTTGTTATTTTACTTCACTGTTCAAGTATATTGATAAATATTACGCGGGTAGTGTGAATTTTTTTTGATAAAAAGTGACAGTTGAAGTTGTGCCACCGAAACACTGGGGAGGTAAGTGAATGACTTTTGATTTTTCTAAATAATTACTGGTTATAAGTTTTTTTTTCATTTCATTGATATAAAATAAATGTCAAAGTAAGTTATAAGGAACAATATAATTAATTTTTATAACTAAAATAAAACTAGGGTCATATAAATGTTACTGTACTCGGTTAAGTACAGTGACACCATACGTAAGTAAAAAACTGTTTTTATTTTTCAGATACCTTGCAATGAAGAAACAGAAATTTACAGCTCAAAAGAGCTACAAGGGGCTGGAAGAAGCTATTGAAGCCGTTTTACAGGATAGCGATGATGATGATTGTGACTTGGCTATCATACCACCTGATCCAAGTGCATTGACTGATGAAGAGGAAGGTGCCGATGAGGATATAGCGGCGTGTTTCATACCGCAAGACGTACCTGGTACTATTGAGGTATTTATGAATCGAGAGGATAGTAGTAGCGAAGATAGTGTGTACGACGACAGTGATGATGACCTGCTGGCGTCAGACGACTCGATGCTAACCGCCAATCCATTCCGAATCGAAACCCAACCTGGCAGAAATGTACCCCTTCATACTCTTCAACTTCTCAGATTACTTCGAAAGTCTATGACAGGAAGAGTGCTTTTTGTGATGAACTAAAGGGCCTCAACCCTGTACAAATATTTGAAAAACTGTTTGATAATGATATTGTTGATATGATTATATCCAATAGCAAACTATACGCTAATCAATATAATAGACATGAATTTCAACTGGATTCCTCTGATTTGAAAAAGTTTTTAGGGATTTTGATATTATCTGGGTACCATAAGCTACCTCGAGAACCACTGTACTGGTCTCTAGATGAAGATATAGGCGTAGCATTGGTCAGCAAAGCCATGTCGAGGCATAGGTTTCGAGATATGATAAGAAACATTCATCTTGTAGACAACGACTTAGCAACAACATCGAACGATAAAATGTTCAAAATAAGACCATTGGCAGACAAACTTATGCAGAAATTTTTACAGTGGGGAGTATTTCATGATAGTATCTCTGTCGACGAATCAATTGTGAAATACTATGGCCACCATCCCGCCTAACAATTTATTCGTGGAAAACCAGTCCGTTTTGGATATAAAAATTGGGCAGCGGTCAGTTCGACCGGGTACTGTTACTCATTCGATTTTTATTATGGAAAATCGCAGTCACCGACTTCTGATTCTTTGGCTTCCCGCGTAGTCAAAATTTTATTGGAGAAACTGAATTGTACCTCTGCTTATCATTAAGTTTTTTTTGACAACTTTTTTACAAGCTACGATCTTTTACTGGAATTGAAAAGCCTAGGCTACCGTACTACGAAAACAGTACGAGAAAATAGGACTAAAAAATGTCCACTGACTAGCATAAAGAAAATGAAAAAGAAAGAACGTGCCACTTATGACTACAGCTTTGACAAGAAAGGTGAACTTTTATTGGTGAGGTGGAAAGATAACAGTGTGTGTACTATGGCAACCAACTACGACACCATTGAACCGCTAGGGGCTGTCAAACGATGGTGTCCAATAAAGGAGAAGACAGATGTAGCGATACCACATTTATTCCAAACTTACAATAAAAATATGGGAGGTGTGGATGAACTCGACCAGTCTGTTTCATTATATAGAATTGCTGTTCATGGTAAAAAGTGGTGGTGGGTGTTATTTACCTACATGTTAGACATGGCTGTTGCCAATTCCTGGCGTTTGCATGTACTGAGTAATGACAATCTTATGGATCAACTGATGTTCTGCCGTCATATCGCACGATATTATTTACGCCAAGGTGAACAAAGAAAATCTCGCCAGACTGCATCAATAGTCGAAGGTCTGCCTCAAGATAGAGTTGGACATTATCCCGTCAAAATCGAAAAACAGCTGCGGTGTGTCCTTTGCCATTCAAGAGTACGCTGGCAATGTAAGAAGTGCCTAAAAACACTTTGTGTCGAAAAAGCGTGTTTTGAAAATTTTCATACTTAGGCGGTCAGTGTACTCGATTGAGTACACCCCTGTAATTTCATGAAAACTAATATTTTGGACTTTTTTCTTGTATTTTGTGTTTTTCTGTTCTTATTTCAATATGAAAATAAAGATAATTATTAACAAATATTGGTACTCTTTTTTTGACCTCTAATGGGTTAAGTAAGTTCATAATTAATCACTGATGTCTTTTAAAATTATATGTTACTTAAATGTGATGTTTCAGATTCCTTCGACGAGCCCCATAAATGAATCGGCACGAGGCAGTGTAATGAGTACAAGAAATAAACGAACATCAATAACTGTGGGTTTTCAACATAAAATTAAAACTTGTAACACGCTTTATATTTCAGTTGGATGATGAGAAGCACAATTCATCCAAAATGCAGCATATCTCAGAATCGTCTGTGGATGGTACGAAGAACTCTTTTCTTGGCTTGGTAAATATTCACAATTAAACATCAAAATTTTCGCAAACTTTTTTGTTGATTAGAATGAAGATAGACCAGCCCAAATTCAAATATTATTATTTCAAAAAAATACGTGAAATGAAAAGGTTAACCAGGAATACGCTTCGAACAGTAAGTTGATACTCAATTGACTGTATTTATCTATTATATTATAATTGATTTGTTTTATATATCATAATTTTCAAGTATAGTATATGAAAGCATATTGACTTTATTAGTGAAATATATTTGAAACATTCACTAGATTACCGTTGATGCTATTCACTGTCCTTGGAATTTATGAAAGGTTGTGGTGGTCGATGCTTTTGTGGTAGTTAAGTGTTAATACCAATCTGGTGAGTCTCCCTTATATCCTGTGTTAGATATGTGTATGGGTTAAATTTGTCGCAGGGTAATTTTTTTTAAGTCCTTAACTTAACATAGTATGATTTTGAATATAGCAGTCAACTACACCTGTAGATGAAGAACAGTTTAAACAACTGCAGAGGAGAGTAAAACTGCTCGAAGCAAGAATAAAGCAGAAGAATTTTATAATTCATAAGGCGCGAAAAAAAACCGCAACGAAAAGAGGATTGAAAATATGCACAGATTGCTGTTGACTCTAAATAAGAAGAATTTAATTAATCAAAACCTGAAAGAAACATTGGAAAAAGTCAGTGGACCAAATAGACATATTTTCGAAAGACAACTTTACAGTGCTTAAATTGAAGCATTTGCCTTAAATTTAAATTTCATGTCTCCTCGTGCCTACGAATATGTTCGTACAACATTCAATAGTTGTTTACCACATAGTAGGACCATACGAAAACGGTATCACAAAATTAACTCTGCTCCTGGATTCACTCAAGAATCCTTTGCAGCTATTAAAAGAGTTGTTGATGCAACCCCGGATGAAAAAATTGTTGTTAATGTGGTGTTCGATGTTCATACGGAAACAGACGGAATGGGATGGCAAAAATTCCTACGGATTTGTAGACATCGGTGATGGTGGTAACAGCGATACATTAGCCACGCAAGTTTTGGTGTTTCTCGTCGTTTGCATTAATAGACCGTAGAAAATACCAGTAGCTTTTTTCGCCATTCATAACATTACTGCTGAGCAAAAGGCGAACATTTTATCGCATTGCATACAAAGTTTACTTGATGTCAATTAGGTCGACCGTAACAAACCTCAAAACCCATATTATTAAAAAAACATCCTACAGTAAATCTCGATACTTCGGTAACGGTTTCAACTTTTTCTAGTGTCCCCCAACCTGTTAATAACGAAGTTGTAAGTGTATTATCACAAGGCGTAGTTTTTAAAGATTTGAATAAAAATCTGGTAAAATGGGAATATTTGGTATGCCTTTTGAAATTACAGGAGCATGAAGGTCTACATCTTGGGAATAAATTAAGACAGGCTCACATTTACTTCGCGAACCAAAAAATGAAAGCTGTCCAAACGTTCAGCAGATCTGTGGCTGATGCTCTCGATTTTTGCCGTGAAGTGCTTAGACTACCTCAATTCCAAGGCAGTGAAGGAACATCAAAGTTCGTGCGCACATTCAACGATATATTTGACATCCTTAACAGCCGAATAGTTTCCGAGTTCGGATACACCAAACGTGCTTTATGCGATAACAATAAAGATTTCATTTTAAGTTTCGCAAAAGATGCCATCGCGTATATTATCAAGTTGCACTTACCATCTGGACAGCTTGTGGTGAGTAGTAAACGACGTGCTGGATTTTTGGGACTGGTAAGTTGCCTTCGTAACTTGGATATTTTATATGAGCGATTTATTGCAAGCAACATATTGAAATTCCTTCCGCTCTATAAATTGAATCAAGACCACCTGGAACTTTTTTTCTCATCAATACGTACTGGTTTGGGATATAATAATAATCCTACCGTAAGACAATTCATTGCTCGATACAAGAAACTACTGTTATGAAGCCAAATTCGTGATGGAGGTCTTGGAAATTGCATTCCATTAGAACATATCTTTGTCTTGGATGCTAGTGAATCCTGCCCTTTACAAAACATTAACAACAGTTTGAGCAAAGCTGCTATGCTAGAGAAACAACACCCAAATGATTTTTCCATGTTGGACAAACAATTTATTGATGAACATTCATACGCTATGCATCCAGCACGAGTGTCCGAATACACTCATTATGTTGTGGAATACATCGCGGGGTATATTGTGTTAAAGTTGAGCAAGGTTCTTTTATGTGAAACATGCGATTCCGTGCTTCACGGGGATCGAACCGCTAAATCGCTAATAGCATTTAAAACCAGAGGACTTTTGAAAATATCTTCACAAAGTGTTGTGACCATATGAACGCTAGTAGAGCGAGAAATTCGACGATATGAGAAATGCAATGAAGCCAACATATTGAAACAGCAAACGTTTCTCGCTATTTCATCAAGCGTGTAGGCAAATTGCATCTCACAAAAACTTTTCCAAGAATGCCTTGAACATTTCGTGAATACCCATCATGTTGGGCTTCTTGTGAAGACTATAATTGAAACATATTGGAAAACTCACTTCCACTTGTAATATCGTAGAGTTTCAGTAATCTTGGGCAACCCCAGAAGCGGCAACCCCGCACCTCAAGCCGTCTCGAACACCAGCTACCCGACCGGTTCTCTGGAAAGAACCGTTGTCGGGTCCGGTGTTGGGTGTTGGATCGCTGGCGAAAAGGGAGAGCTTTCTTTTTTTCGATGGGAGGTGAATCGGATTGGATGGAACACGTGTTGAGTTCAGAGTAGAGGCGATTCCAGGGGACTTTCGGCGGACGGCCGCTTTCGCGACGAGCAATTGAGTGAAAAAATTAAAAATCAAACGAAAAGAAGCTGAGCGCTGATTCCGCGGACAAATGTCGGTGGTGGCCGCGGCGGCAAACAAATAGAAGGGAAAAACGAAGACAAAAATATAGCGAGCGTCGCGAGTACCTGCGGTTTGTAGTGTCTGACGTCCCGGGAATCGGAATTAGTAGCCTGGAAAAAAAGAATTAAACAAGCCAACGTCAAGGAATTATGGTTAGCAACAAAAATCGTCCAAGCAAGTAAGCCACGAGATAATCATAGCGGTATCTGTAGTGATGAGGACAGTAGCGGACCATTGAAATGTCTACAAAAATCTGCAAATTCGAAAGCTTCCGGGAATAATTCCCAGGTAAAAGTCGATAAAATCGAAAGGGATGAGGCTCGCAGTACTGTTTTAGTATCGACGGTTCTCGTTATACCTCTCCACAGTGCAAGTAGTAAGTATAACTGTTAGTATCTTCAAAAAAAATTTACATCCCGATCTACGACCACGTGAACTCGAAGAAATACTAAATTTTAACGTGCTCAAATCGTAACCTAGAAACGCAAGGTCCAATTACGACTAGAGAATGAAGTTTTAACGTGTGGTAAATGTCCGAATTCAAATTACATGGAAAACTTTGAAAAAAAAAGAATTTAGATAAATGATTAGATTAGAAACACATTTAAATACACACACATATATACAATCTTGAAACAGTTTCTATTTAATTCGTAAAATTCGCTATCTTATTGATTCGAGCAAATAATTCTACGGTTAGGTTATTTTGGAGGCGCTCTAATGCAGATTTAAGAATATTTTATCAACTAAGTTGCTGCAATGTTCTTTTTCTTGTATTGTTAAAAGCTTCCCCTCAAGGCCTTGAAAGAAAGTTTCATCAAATTTTGTACACGTATGGCAAAAGAAATGAAAGTGTTAATATCTTTTAAATCGAAATGAAAACTTACGGTACAAAAAAAAACATTGCTTTTATCTTATATAAACTATGATGTAAGACAATTTATCGAATTATGATTATTATTGCTGAATTTGCTCTTATTATAATAGAGAAAAAAACATGCAAAATTATATAAAAACTCGAAGGGCGCAGATAATTTTTTGACACGTACATAGTTAAATTTTTATTAATAATAATGTTATATGATAAGATTGAAATATATGTGTAAAGAGAAGAAAATTAAATAATTATTAATTGCACTTACTTAAAAATAAACATGGAGTAATAAACATCAACAGAGAGTTTCCCTAAGATTCTTCCTCCGTCCGGTCTATGGAAACAGGGCGTCGTTTCGGCAAGGGGTAAGTATAAAAGCGGCTTAGCGCGCTACACATGACTACTTGGCAAGCGCTAAGCTAAGGCAGGGAGGGCCCGGACAGTAACACCGATGTCCGGCGCGCCTCCGGTACGTCTCCTTCCCTCGAGTAGTGACTCAGCCGCCCGAGAGTTAGTTTGCTCGTCCGGTTTCTCTTTCGCTCGCTTTCTGTTGATTTTCTTCGGGTCCGTCGCTGTTAACGTAGATTGTAATTTATCTCTCGGGTTGGCGTTGTATTCGCGATTGTTTTTTTCGATGCGCGCGCGAGAATAATCTTAAAGTAAAATAGGAGGTCGAGCCTCAGAAAGATTTGGTGTTTTGCTTGAAGTCTTTAGGACTCTTTTCTTGTCGAATTTGTAAATCGGGCAACTTAGATGGCTGAATCTCTCAAAAATGAGATTCGGGACTTGGTATAGGCAAACGTACCCACGACATCACGCGCCGAACAGAGCTGGTCTGCCAGCAGCCATCGCCGTCTAACCAAGTAGAGGCCGAACCCAATTTGTCTACACGACCAACGGGTTCGTTTCCTCGTCCCAGGACGACCAATAAGGCCAACGGGACGAGAGTATCGTTGCCTTGCAATTTCGTCGCGATCTCGTTCGTGACAACTTTCTCATTCCACACTTTATAGCGAAAAAACAAAGTGAAAAGCTGTCTTTAAGACAACGATTTAACAAAATTATTCATTTTAAGTGAATGTAAAAGAAAGGCTAATTATCATCACATTTGCAGCTTTCAATCTCACCACAATTAGCAATAGTACACACTTAATTTAAAATTCCCATTATTGTTCCAGCAGTAATTCCGCCAAAGCCGGTCCCAAGCCCGGTTGTAAAAGGAAGAGGGTAACAAGTGAATCATGTGAATTCTTTTGTTTTTGCCGCCTTGCTTAGTTAGCAAAATAGACAGCTCCTAACAAAAAAAAATATCAAATTCAAACACGCGTCCATACAAAGAACTGCTTCAAATATATTTTCATGGACTTTTACTTTGATTTTCAGGGGTAATAATGACATTTCTGGATTATTTTCATTCATAAAAGCTTTTATAAATAGTTAGGCATCCATATTTTATGACCAGAACTGTTGAACATGTGTATCTGACAAACAAAATTATCTCGACGCAATGTTTACAATGGACCAGAAATACTAAAAAACGGAGATATTCGTGTAGAAGTTTAAATGTGACTGATCTAACTTTAAACCTCTGACGTCAATGATGTGATTGTCAGAATTGTGTCTTTCGCGTGAGTATTTTGGGCAAGTATTCTTAATAAGAATAACTTGCCTGATGAAAATTGATGGTTAACAATTAATGAAGAGTGACGCTATCGACGAACAGACTAGTAACCTCATTTAAAGCAGAGAACTAATTGCAATAAACAATGAAGTATGTTGCGGTTTGTTGCGCGAATGAATCGCATTCTCTACCGGCAGAAGTTTTTTTTCATATCTAAGTACATCCTCTTGGAACCCCGGGTATCACATTTGATACTTGCGATAAAAATTCCACAACAGCGCGATCTATTACGTTTTGTTAATATTTTGACGTTTTAGCTCTATGTAGTGTATTCCTAGTTCCAAACCTGAAACTAGCCAATACACAACTATGTCCCAAACAAGCTTTTGTGATGTCCTACACAAGCTTTTGTGATGACCCACACAAATTTCAGTAATTTCTCTTATAAGCACATTCTCGAAACCGCGTGTCAATCTAAATTACCGTGAGAAACTCTTAGTAGAGCATTGAACCCAGAGTAAGCAAAAGTACAATTGGGTCAATGCAGTGCAAGCAATATTGCAAGCAACGAATTCCGTGGGAACCTATTTGAATCGAGTTCGATTGGTTATGGTAAGTAGATTTAAAACTAGAGTAGGAATTTTATAGAATAAGCAAATTCAATGTACAAAGAAAAATTGTAAATAAAAGGAAGGAACGAGGCTAGCACTCGAGCAGAATTGTTCCATAGCCAGACAAAGTTGCTAGTTTTAATCAGCAACCCTTGCCTTCATATCGGCAAAGTGATTGAAAGGAACGTTTAAGCAAAGTCTACCTTGGAAAGTTCGGCAGACTACAAGTTGCCTTGAATTTCGGCAATTACGATTATTAGAAATATCGGCCGCCTGTTCTTTTGAACTGCGCCAAACATGTGGCAATCTTCGGAATGCCGGTAGGTCCTCCTCACATATATATTGTTATCCTTTCTGAATATAACTTCTTTCTAGTGAGAAGAAGATTATAACTTTAGAGGATTATAAAAGAAGACGCTCATCACTTGGCCTGCACGATGAGACAACAATAATCTCATCGCATACTTTACATACGTTACGTACGTTAAGTAAAGGTAAGTAAGGATTAAATTATGAATTTCTAAGTAATTAACTGTTCTTATTTATTTGTCATGTTGTCTTTTTTGTTCTTGCGTATTACAAATGTTGTGAAAGTTTATCGTTATGCGAAGATCATAAGAAATGTTGACCATATCACATGTGATACTTTGGGGACTATGAGAAATAATGTCACCTATTTATAATGATTCTAGGTTTAACTGACAACGAAATTCGCTAAACTTTAATGGACTTCAATGTTTCCGATTGCGAAGAAGAGAATTCTGATGCGGATGAAGATGACATACACAACCAGGGTATGTATAACAACGAGGAACAGCAAAGTCGGCAAGAACCAAATACTGATTGGGATACGTCGGATGATGAGCCGGTTCAACCTTTGCCAAGCTCGACGAAAAAAATTCCTGCAGGTAGACCAGTTTTTTGGAAGCATTCAACGGATTTTAGACCCATGTCTGTCGCACCACCTTCACGTTTTGTGGACAACCAGACTTATAATATCAAAAAGCCAATACAACACTTTGAACGGTATTTGAATGCAATTTTTTTGCAGCTATTGCTTTTTGTACAAATGTTACATCCTTTACACGAACAGACAAATTTATAAATACTACTGCTGCAGAAATTCAACGGTTTTTCGGATGTAGCATGGTCATAGGACTGCTGGGTATGCCAAGAATAAAACAATACTGGGCTTTAGAAACAAGATGTGACTTAGTAGCAACTGCAATGACTAGAAATCGTTACACTGAGATTCGTTCACACTTAAAAGTCGTTAATGACCCTGATATACCAGAATCTACACGATCGAAAGACTGCTTTTGGAAAATACGGCCAATAGTTGGAGAAATAGAAAGAGCTTGCCGAGAAAATGTTCGTGACAAAAATGTCTCGATCGATGAGCAGATCTTACCTTACACAGGAAGATGCGTGAAAAAACAACTAGTGAGAGGAAAGCCTAATCCAGAAGGAATAAATTTTTTTGTCGCAGTGAATCTTGACGGATTACCTCTGGATTTATACTTGTATGAAGGCACAGGTTCTTCAGTGGAGTCTGCTTTGTACCCGACACCCGAAAAGTTAGATGTTGGTGGAAGAATGGTTCTGAAGTTGCAGGATACTCTACCACTAGGTACTTCGATTCTCATGGATCGTTATTTCACCTCTATACCACTTTTGGATGTTGTAAGGCAAAGAGGATGTAATGGGACGGGCATTTTAAAGAAGAATGAGGTACCAAAGAAGGAAAGAACCGTACAACGAAATGGCAGATCAGTGAAAGAGAAAACAGACTATTTGAAATCTGATACCGCCCTAAGAAAACTGGGGCGTGGGTGTTTTGAATGTATTGTTCGTAATGATGAACAATTGACAGTTACAAAGTGGTTTGATAACAAACCAATCTTTATTGCGTCAACAGAAATTGCCGCACATCCCACAGATACCTGTAACCGTTGGAGCAAACACGAAAAAAAGCATATTGATGTCACAAGGCCAGCGTCAATAACACTTTATAATTCCTACATGGGAGGAATTGACTTGCTAGACAGGATCCTCGCCAAATACGCGATGAGAGGTAGGACAGGAAAATGGACCGTGAGGGCCATTTTTCATTTTATAGATTTTGCAGCTGCTGCTTTTTGGATAGAGTATCGACGTTGGCTAAGGCCAAAGGTGAAACTCCGTGTCAGTACCTTGATTTCAAAATGGATCTGGCAAAAACGTTGATTTACGCCTCTCAAAATAGGAATCCTCAAAACCCTCATTCTGAAAGGCATAGCCCAAGGCTTAGTCCTTCAGTTCCATTCACCAGGTCTCTGAAAAGACGCATCGTCACAGCCTTACCACACGAAGAAAAAAAGAAACGGGCTTCTCATATGCCAGTAGATATGACAAAGGTCGATAAAAACCGATCTAAGCGCAGACTACCGGGTTGCAAATCATTAACATATGTAAAATGTCAGGAATGTGACATTTATTTATGTTTCAATTCCACTAGTAACTGCTATAAAATTCTGCACGAGCACTAAATTAAAATAAATAAATAATGTTAAAATGATATGGTTTTTTTATGTGTTCATATTTTTTATGTGTCCCAAAGTATCATATATGATACCATCTGAAAAACCGGAAATGGATGTTTTGGTAACATTTCATCGATCAATTTCTTTTAAACTAACGCCAAATAGCTCCGAAATTAGAAAATTGCGGCTTAAATTTAATAATTTATACTCTGGGTCCCAAGAGGATATCCGAAATTTATGTATTAAAAGCTTGCGCAAGTTTACCGAGTTTAATTCTGGCAAAAATTATGCATTTGGCGTTGAATTTCCTTGGAAAGATTTTTGACAGATATGCTGGCAAGGTAAAAAAACCACAGCGGCGTAATCAATGTTGGCGCATATTAGTTTATGTCATGAATTATTCCCACTTGTATATGTCCGGATTATTTCCAGGCAAGGATTTGATGAGAGTCGGGAAAAAATCTTTTCTCAACAGTAAAGTGGTCTCAATGTTTGGATTCAAATCGGAGCATACCACGGTATGCAATGTAATAGTATATACAAAGTTACTTAAAATAAAATGCGATTGTTACAGATCCCTCTAGATTCTTCAAAGTGTGTGCACCAAGGCGAAGCGTTATCTATCGCTGAGAAAGGTAAAAAAATGTAAAAGATAAGCAAACTCACTAGCAATTTCGACAGGTTTCGTCAACGTACTGCCGAAGATAGAAAGACAGATAGCATTTACTAGAAAATTTGTAAGTATAATATGCCCAACATATAAAACAATATAAAATGGCTTATCATTATTGTTTTAAATTGTTTAAAGAAAATGACTTTCAAAATAATCCACGCTGTGAAAGGTAATTTGCATTGGTTACTAAGCGAATTGGTTTGCTAAATTTATAAAAGTTTAGTCACACATTGTGCATTGTCCCTTCACCTATTGGGAACTATGTATGTACCGTTCTTTCGTTGGGAACCATTAAAAGTGACTTCTCTACATTTATGGCCATCGTAATACATCATAATTCGAAATTTGCAATTGAGATATGACGAAGAACTGTAAGCAAGAGTTGAAATTTGAAAGCTAAAGTAAGGCAGAAAAATAATACAAGGTGGTGCAAAAGTTTCTGACCTTCGACATGAAAAATCAACCCGAATAAATTTATCGGCAAAAAACAAAGTTTTAAATTAATTTAACTTTTTTTTTAAATTTTTAATTTTCTTATAGCAACATAGCTTTAATTAATTTCCATAAAGAGTGAAAACAGAAATTTGAACGATAATACGAAAATAATGACTTTTATTGCAGACTCAGCAAAACAGGTAGGAAAATTCGAAGAGGATTTGTAGGTAGGCCTAATTATATGTAAAATATGTGTATGTTTATTTTTTATCAGCCTTAAATGTTAGCTCCTGTACAGTAAAGACTTTTGAAAATATAAATTTAGAGTGAGAAGTCGCGGAAAATGCGAACTTCACTTTGTTCAGCAAGGAGTGTCTGCTCATGGAGAATATTACTGGGAAAATATTCTCCCTGTTTTTGTACAATGCCTTACTAATCGCCAACACTTCAGGAACGAAAAGAAAGTGATTTTGATGCAATATGGCGCAAATCCAAAGCTACCTTGGAAACTTATGAGGCGATTTATGAGTTTTTTGTAATGTGTGGGTTGATTGGTCTGGTAGTTCCGCTGATTCAAATCCCATCGAAAATGCGTGATCCAAATTATAGGAGAGTGTCTTTAGAGATACTAGACCAAAAAAATAGGCAGCAGCTGATTAGACGTGTACAAGTTGAGTGGGACGCAATTTTTGCAAACTACCTAAAAAAATTTATGTGAAAGTTTCAGAAAACGACGTTTAGAGAGTATAGAAGACACACTTCAAACTAGTTATTTATTATATTACCTAATATGTGTAGTTTATAGTAAAATTATAATATTAAATCAATCTCTTTTCTTTCAAATTCTATACAACAAATACGATGGTCAGAAACTTTTGCGCCACCCTAAGACATTTACGAAGGCTAAATCAAAGAATCTCGATCCAGTAGAAATGTCAGCATTGAAGACAAAAGGTTTTATGAGCAAAAGCTTGCGAGAAATCCTTGGAAAAGTGAACGGACCAAATAGACTTATTATAGAACGGCAGCTATTTCGGGCGAATTCGAAAATAAACACAAAAAATACTACGAATGAAAACCTTTCGCACTGAATCTTAACTTCTCATCACCGTGCGACTTATGGAATTATGCATTCTCGTATAACCACTAGCAAACAACACCGGCCAGCAGCGTCAATTATGATGCTACCAACATCTAAGAGAACGTCCAGCTCCACGTTCATATTGCACCTATGTGATCATCACTCTGATCCACCATTTCTGACAGTCCGAACGCATGAAATGAACTCTCCTTTAACCCAGTTGGGCAGTTGTATCCGAGTCTTTAGTCATTCAACATAGCAATAAATGATAATTCACAAGTTTGTAGCGATCACAGTGCAAGGCAGTGAGTGGCGATACCAGATCTGACCACCATCAGCGATTAGCGGCAAAATCGCGAGAAAGTCAAAACAACTTAAAGTGACAGATGGCATATCTCTCTCTCTCTCTCTGAATCATTGAATCGAACGCAACACACGTGTTTTGTAATCTGTGAATAAAGTCATTTGTTTTTGATAAAACGGCCCGGTGCGTTTTATATTAAAATACCCACAGAAGACCTACAAGTTGCATCGGCGTATTCTTTAACTCGCAGGCACGACTATGACCGTGACAAATTTGATAACTGTCTGCTACACCACAGAACCCTACAAATGTAGTATGAGCAAGTCGCCTGTGCTCCAGGTTTCGCAAGAGTTGGTTGAAGTAATTGAAAAAATTGTAAATGTAACAGAAAACACGGAAATGATTGTACACAATCTGGTTTTCGACGAAGTCAATATTTGGCATAAAACGGAATGGGATGTAATGCAATCCTATGGTTTTTTAGATAGTGGTGATGGTGGCAACAGATATTGGTTTTGCTCGTTGTATATATTAACGAAGCATATAAACTAGCAGTTTAGCCCAATGCCATAAACTTTAGAGTAAAAAGCAAATATTTTGTCTCTCTCCATAAAACATTTGAATGATACTGGCGTCGGAATAATCGATATTACGACTGATGGAGCTGCAGCGAATCTTAGAATGACAATTTTGTTAGAATCTGACGTTCGAAACACAAATTCGCAAAGACTCGGCGAATTCGATGGAATTTAAGCAAGCCACATTCTTCATCCTGATCTCTGCCATATGTTGAAGTTGATACGGAACCCCTTAGTTGATTTGGATGTGTTTTGGATGGTGGCGGTCGTTCGATTAAGAGAGAATATTTTAAGGCACTTCA
Organism: Oxycera nigricornis; assembly: GCA_963942545.1. Taxonomy (NCBI): domain Eukaryota; kingdom Metazoa; phylum Arthropoda; class Insecta; order Diptera; family Stratiomyidae; genus Oxycera; species Oxycera nigricornis. The sequence continues at coordinate 31,692,686 of OZ012661.1, read as the reverse complement.
AAAGCTTCAAGAAAAAGGTTTGTTTCACAAATCCACTAAAAACCTGATATTCATTTCCATAATTAAAAGATAAAAATTCATACAGCTGTGCAGCATTTCAGTAGATCCGTAGCTGATGCACTGCTGATTTTCTTCATATGTTTCGTGCATAAGCAAGGAAGAAAGTGAAGCAACATCTGAATTTGTAGAAACTTTCAATGAAATTTTCGCTATTTTGAATAGTTGTAAAATATCTGAATTTAAATTTGCCAAAAGAGTTCTATATAACAGCGATTTTTACTTTGTTGAAATATTCGCTGAAGCTTCGATATAGTACATAGATTGATTGATTCCCTCCAGTTGCCAAAAGAGTTCTATATAACAGCGATTTTTACTTTGTTGAAATATTCGCTGAAGCTTCGATATAGTACACAGATTGATTGATTCCCTCCAGTGTAACTGTTATTGCATGAAAAAAGATATATGGTTTGATCGCAGAAAGATTTATAGAGTCGAAAAAGATTTTTGACAAGATCAACCAAGATCATATAGAACTCTACTTCTCGTCATAGTTCGCACGCTATAAAAAACTACTCTTTAGAAGCCAACTTCGTGGTGGCTTGGGATATTGTATTTCTTTGGAGCAAATTTCCATTCTTAACGCCAATAAATGTTGGCCTATGCAAGACAAAAATTTAACGGCAAACAGGCCATCCGTGCTAGAAGAAGAACCAATGGTAGTCAAAACTACCATTGGTTCTTCTTCTAGCACGGACGGCGTACGACCAGATGTTAATACAGGAACATACATAATACAGGTACGCTACGGGTTCAGCTAGGCTGACAGAATATGCTAGTTAAGTCACCATTCGAGTTAACATGTAATGGCTCAAATATAACTACGCCGATAAGAGTAGTACAAATAGGTTTGTTCTGGGGAACTTTATATGTAAAATGCTTGTGGTTAGCGGCTTCCGGTCTTTGATTATATGGAGGGGCTTGCGAGTGTGAGGTGACGTCTGTGGATTTCCCATTATGTGATTCATACTATATGTGATAAGGGAATTCCGAAGAGCGTTGGAAAAATGACGTATGTATATTTTAGATGGATAACAAATTAATTTCTGATTCAGTAAAAATTGTCGGAATGATTCAGGCCACTACTGCATGAAAACGAATTTTGTTAGCCCGATAAGACGCGTACTGTAGTCCGCAAGAGTATATAGTTTTGACGGCGGGAGATAAGGAGTTGCGTGCCAACTTAGTGCATGGAGTTCTTCGCAGCATGTGATTTGGTGGCGTTTTGTGATAATTTTAGATGTCTGGAGGTTCACTAATGCGAGGTGAATGTGACTGCGGCACCTTGTTTGATAATTATGTTCTGATAATGTGTTAGGTATTTTAGTTGTGAATTAGATAAGAGGTGAAAAAGACGCAATGTTTTGGATAGAGCGTTTATCGGATAGGTGTTATTATTGCATATGTGAAGTAGTATGGCGCTGTTTTCGTATTATTAATGTGAGAGTTGTTTCGGATAGTTTGAAGGTGTATATGACGCCTGAAGATGGTACGAGGTCGCTGGTATTGGCATTAAAGAATGGAGAGGATTGCAGTTTAAGGCATTTCGATGAGTTATTTTCATTTCGGAATTGGCAGCAAGTAAAAATTGAGGTAATAAGTGTGTGTACGCGTTTCATACAGAGAATATCATATTTCTAATGAAATTTAATTGCTTTAGGTGGCGAAATTACGCTAGTGGGAAAAGTGTTGCGTGGGTTTATTGCGAGTAGAACGAAAAACCGATTTCCAATGGGTTTCCCGTTCGGTGACATAAATGATTTAGAGCGAGAAAGAAAACATCATGTGAATGAATACGAAAAACAAGAGGAAGGAATGAAAGTGGTGTTTCGAAGAAATGGAGGTCAGCATGATTATAATAGAGAGGGTGTTGATGTGTTCCGTATTCAACGGGAGCTAGAGCGATTGATTCGAAGGAAGCAGAATAACAGGTCTGGATTCAGTAGAATGTTTGTAATAGAGGAGGAGGCTATGATGATGAAATAAAAGGCTTGATTATTCATAAATATATTTTTATTGTTTTCATTTTGAGTCTTTTTTCCACTGTAAACGTTTGATATACTTCAACTTTCGGATACTTGTACTTGATTTGCAATGGTTTTGTGGAATACCATGTTTCAAACACGACCTCCAAGGGTTTGCCTGTTGGGCTTCCAATTTGTACATTGATGTTTCCTGAATCTTTCAGGTAAAGCTTTATCATTTGTTTTGATGAATTTTAAGCCTTCTTGATTCATTCGTTGCTTCAGAAAATCGCATTCTTCATGGCGGAAGCTCTTGCTGTTGAACCATGCAGGGAACGGAAATATTTCACAGCTTATGATAATAAACTAATATAAATAGTCGCGGCATTACAATAAATTCATCAAAAGTGAAGTTTCGCCTCAGAATAAATAACAATGGATTCATTAAACGAGCTGTTGAAATGCAATTCTCCAATTTTTACAAAGATCTCCGAATTAGACGCCGAACGGAGATACCGAATCGTAGCAGGAGAAAGAATGGCTACAAGGTAAGCTTAAATTTTACATACAATACATTTTATATGGATATAAGTTTCTTAGTTTATCCTTTCTTTCTTTCTATTTAAGATATGGAATGGCGATTGTAGTGGATCTGGTGAACAATACAAGAGCTTTCCTGCCGTCTAGATTCAACAAGATTCCTAACACGGTACTTGATGACTTTAATGCTGGCAAGCTATGCTTAAGTGCGGACACAACGGATCAGGTGCAGTTTCATTTAGAGGAAGTCGATGAATCCATTTTCTATAAACCCTTTTAAGAGAAAGAGAAAGTTAAAAAAGTATTAAATAAATTAGTTATTTTTTTGAAATAAAAAAATGTATATTGGAAGAAATGTTTTTTTATTATTCAGTGTTTAGATGAGTAATTGTGTACAATATATTTTTTTAATAGAATTGCATTTTGCTGCGCGCAAACTCCACCGTGTAGACAACAACGTTGCGTTTAAGGATATATTTTTTTCAGTGTTTTCAAAAATTTTATGTTCATATCATCGTACTCCAGACATGATTTGTGGTTGTTGGTAGGGCAGGATATTCGTACAGCTCCCAGTTTCGAAAACTCACTTAAATTGGATGGGCTTATTCAATATATTTTAACATGGATAATTTCTCAGAACCATCTACGGTAACATCTGGCACCTTCCACTGAAGCTTGAAAATTTTGAAATGCACATCGTCAGTGGGTGAATGGAATGCGTTTTCATCACTTCTAGTACGAACAAGAATTAGCTCGTGTTTGGCATTCACGATAATCTTCTTGTAATCTTCAGCAAATCCTAAGAGGATTCTCAGTGGTACACAAAAGTTGAAATAGCCACTTGACGGCGTGATGTACATATTCGCTTGGTGACCAGCCGGCATTATAGAGCGTTTTACTTTCATTTTCATTAAGGGATATAAAATTTTTCATTGTAGGTGTTATTCCTACATTTTTGTTACGGTCAATTTCAACTCTATTGAGTTCATATCTGATCTCATCAAACAGAAATGCAATGGTGTTATTCGTTAGTTTAGCAGATGTAGATGCTATTCCGTCTGCTTTTTTAGTTAGCGGACCTTCAATGTAGATGAAACTTTGAGTTGGTAAAATACATAAATCCTGTTATTGTAGTGGTATTCTTATCTCAGCAGTGCAGTTAAATGATGATAAAAATGGAGAATAGCTATGGTATTCAATTTTAGAAATGCTATAGTCATAACGGCTTTACGTGCGATGTTCAGAAGATCATTCATTTTTTTTAATTTAAACTTCAATAGTTTCAAGTACTGCTTGTTTCGTATTGTTAAACGCGATCTGACTTGTTCAATTTTCTTCTTTGCACTGATTGAGCTTAGATTGATGGACGGGTATTCACCAATGTTATAAAGCAGCATTATGGAGCTTCAAGTGAAGTTTGATAGTAATTGTCTCCCCCTTGAAGCAACCTCACAATGTATCCTCTGTAAGGGAGCACAATATATCAATCATTGTTCGGATTTCACTCAATCCAATGTCGCAACGAGACGTCAAACCATCAAATGATTATATATGTGCCTCAATTGCCTAGGTAAGCACCATACAAGGGACAACTGCAAATCCAAATATCGGTGCTCCGCATGAGGAGCATCGCATCATACTCTTCTTCACGAAGAAACCGCTGACCATCAAGACACTCGTTTGTCCATGTCAAGGCACGTAAGCAACACACTCACCAACGACAATGCAACACAGGTGCTTTCACATGCAGCTACCTTTCAACACAATATCTTACTAGGTACTGCAAGCATCACCTTGGCCGGTAAGACAGGTGACCGAATGAAGGTACGTGCACTTATCGATCCTTGTTCCGAATGATCTCATAGCTGAGAAAGTCCACAATCATTGCGACTAACCAAATCGCCTCTCCGTCTAACAGTGTCCGGAGTGGGAGGACAAAGTACAGTCCAATCATCATCTACAGTATATTTATTTTTAATATCACATGTAGATACCAAATTCAACTTAAGCTTCTCAGCCGCAGTATTGTCCAAGCTTACACAACTACTACCGCGGCATTCAATTGAGGAAACATCATGGCCTCATATTCATGGTTTGCAGCTTGCTGATCCAGATTTCGCTAAACCTTCGGCAATTGATTGTATCTTGGGAGCAGATGTCTACGTTCTCATTATATTGGAACGCCTACGTATTGGAGATCAAGGCTCACCCATCGCTCAACAAACCCGTTTAGGATGGATCCTTACGGGACAAACACCGCTTCAGCGAGCTCAACCACAACTTACTCGTTTACTACGACAATATTGCTTGAAACGAGCTTATCAAATCATGAGCCGCTTCTGGGAAATTGAAGAAGTAAGTTCCAGCAACATCATGCTCGCAGCTGACGAGCAAGCCTGTGATTCGCAGTGAGCAGAGGTGAAGCGAAAAAACGCACCGGTTGTTGCACAACGGTTGTGTGACACAACGGTTGTGCAAAATAGGCAGTTGTATGTCTACTGTAAACAATTGAAAACCGATACGGTAAACAGTGCGCCTGGCATTGCACAGCGCAACGAAAACGATCGACTCAACTAAACGCATTCGTCGGACAACGGTTATGTAGCGCAGCAGTTATGCAAAACAGGCAGCGGACAATGTTAATGTCTAATTTCTAGCCGTGGTACTATCATCATTCCCGCAATTATAGCCGGTTTTTTGATTGTGATTTGTGAGTGAGCTATATTCTGTGTGTGATAATGAGCAAACGCGTTAGAAATAGTTCCATGTGAAGGAATTTTAAAATAACGGACAGTAAGAAAAACATTGCAAAGTGTGACATGTGCGGATTGAGCATGTCAATTAGGTCGACCGTAACAAACCTCACAACCCATATTATTAAAAAAACATCCTACAGTAAAACTCGATACTTCAGTAACGGTTTCAACTTTTTCTAGTGTCCCCCAACCTGTTAATAACGAAGTTGTAAGTATATTATCACAAGGCAGCTCTACATTTATTTCAACGCGCTAAGTTTAAAGTGAAAGCAGCCATCAACTACTAGTCCAGTTTTATCTGAAACTCCGAGTACCAGCAGCGTCCTTTTGATCACATTTCCCGGTGAAAGTATGAAGCAAACTAACTTAAGTAGCTTTGTGACAAAAAAAAATCAACCCAGGACAATAACGAAAACTTGACAAGTTTCTTTTGACATTGTTCACAAGGGACCTACAACCTTTCTCTATTGTGGAAGACATTGGGTTTAAATATTTTGTCAACTAGCTGAATCCGTCTTATATTCTTCCAGATAGGAAAACGACTTCGAACAGTCTAATTCCAGCGGCTTACGGAGAATGTAAACGAGCAATCAAGGAGAAAATGAGCCTTGCGGATAGTTTGTGCCTAACTATATATTGTTGGTCATCAAGCGCTCAAGAGAGTTGCCTCAGCGGGTCATTTTATAACAGATGACTTTAAGTTTGAGACTGTTCTCTTGGACTGCATTCCGATTGAAGGGTCTCATACCAGTCAAGCATTGGCAAACGATATATAAAAAATTACTGACGATTTTGGCATTCCTGCTACAAAAGTTAACATGGTAGTTACTGACAATGGTACCAACGTTAAGGGTGCCATTGTCAACAAACTTAAATGGAACTTTGAATTTGATTGTTCAAGATGCGCTTGAAGAGAAGAATGTTCAATATTTGATTCAAAAATCAAATATATTGTAAAACATTTCAAAAGAAGCAATCAAGACCAAGGGAAGTTCTTGAAATTTCAGAAAGACATTGGCGAAAAGAATCCAAAGAAGCTAATTTTAGATGTAGCGACCCGTTGGAACTCAACGTACTACATGCTAGAGAGATTTGCATTGCTCTAAGAAACTGTAAGAGCACCTACTACCTTAATTGAAAAAAAAAATTCCAGTCCTTACTCTTGAAGAATGGAAGGTTTGTAGAGAGCTTTGTAAAACGCTAAGACCTTTTGAAGTGACTCGGAACCTCATGTTAGTGGCAGTCAAATCGTTTGTCTGACAACGGGATTGATTGATGTTTGCCAGAAACTTCTCAAGAGACTTCTGCATTCAATGGTAATCGCAGTCACTCAGCTTCTCCAGGTAAACCACATTATACGTAAGATTTTTCGCGGTTTCAGAAAATGTTTTTAAATAGCTTTTAAACTTTGTCTGAGCATTTTTGATTAATAATCTACATGTACTCTATTTTAAAAATAATTAAATAGATTGAGGCAAATGAAGCGACTTTAATTAATAGGAAATATATGGGATTGCTTACAGGATGGGGTTATCAAAAGATTCTCCAATGTCGAGAGTGACAAGATAGTTGGGCCTGTTCCTTCTTAGACCCACGATTTAACTTGTATGCATACACGTTGCCTCAGGCACAAAGTGCTATTAAAGATTATGCGAAAAACTCGCCATAGTTTAAAGTAATGCGGAAAGAATCCAAATCACCTCAGACAATATATTAGATGTTGATCATACTCCAGATAATAACAGGTAATTTCAAGTTGATATAGGTGGGCTATCATTTGAAAACTTAGTTTCTTTTTAAAAAGAATTTATAAAGCAAAAATAAACTCTTGGCTTGAATAAATATTCATCAAATCTATTGATTAGTGATTGACATTGAGCTAAAACATTTTTTTTGTAGCCAAGAAGAGACCGAAGATGCAGACCTTTCAGTCACAGCCTTCCTGGACGAGGTCATCCGCAAAGAGCAACCACCCGAAACAGTAGTATCTAGTGCCATCGTAGAGATACAACGATACTTGGAAGAAAGGGTTATTGATAAAAAAAAGGACCCTTTGAAGTGGTGGTCTGCAAAACAATTTATTTTCCCTAACCTCGCAAAAGTATTTAGGAAGAAATGCAACATGATAGCAACTTCTGTGCCATGTGAGCGTATTTTTGCAAAGACCGGGCTCATTATAAGTGATCGCCGCACACGATTAAAAGCGTCCAAAGTAAGGCAATTGATATTTTTGAACATAAACGACAAGTACTGGGCGAAATGCTAATCAAAGCTGGGGACTTCGAAAGGCGCAATATAATAATTGTGGCTAATGGACATAATTACTATCATTATTCAATTAATAATAATTATAATTATAGCAGCTAGATATGCTTATTTAATTAGAATGATGTACATTTTCCGAAGTAAGTTAATTAGTTAGCTTCGAGCAGCTTGTTTTTCTTTACTTGTCTTAAAACTCATTATTATTATATTTTATAACAGTTTAGACCCAGTGCTTGTGGTGACCGGTCGTATTATTTTCGAAGTGCATAGTATTACCCCAATTTAAGTATCGCGAGTTGTAGAAGTACTTTTATCGATTTAACCTAGTGATCCCGTTAGGTCATTATGGCCTCTGATTCCGGAGGGAAACGAAAAACAAACTACTACTCGATACTTGGCAATGAAAACAATATCCCCCTTCCGCCAGCAAAAAAAAGAAAAAACCCGCGCAAAAAACTTATTCGATTTAAACGAATTCCCAGCTTTAAAATCTATTTCGTTAAACAAAAATTATTCCCCTAAATTTCTATTGCTCAAAAGCAAAAATTCTATTCCTCTGAAATCATTAAACATATTTCTATTAACAAAAGCCCTAGGTTCCGCTATTCCAAACCCGTTATCCATCTCTTTCACAAAAGACGGCAATATTCTAGTGCTCGTGAAATCGGATATCCAAGCGACCAAAATATTAAAAACAAAATCCATTCCATATATTGGCGATATCGAAATTGCCTACCACGAAAAATTGAATACATCTAAAGGCGTAATCTATGCTCCTATTCTTACCGAACTCGACAGCGAAGCAATAATCGAGGGCTTGAAAGACTACAATGTTATCGAATGCCAAAAAATCACTAAATTCTTGAACGGTAAAATCACAAACACTCCACTTCATATTCTGTCTTTCAATGAATATAATCTACCTAAGGAAATAAAAATTGGTTTCTTAAATACAAAAGTCAGGCCATATATACCCAGGCCATTGCAATGCAAAAACTGCTTCAGATATGGCCACACAAAAAACATTGTCAATCCCCCTCAACATGCGACATTTGCTCATTACCCATCCATGATCCTTCCCCTGTGCTAATATTATCTGCATTAATTGCAAACAGGAACATTCCATCCAAAATAATCATCAGAGAACTCAGCAACATTCCAAAAGCCTCTACAAGTGATCAAATTTACAGGCAACTATTCTGCGAAATAACACATCCACTAAAGGAAATGGGATGGAAATTTATTATTCACGGATGGGTCTAAAACAGCACATAGTACATCATTTGCTGTCACCTTCGAAAACGGAGATGTGATTCAACTCGCAATTCTCCAAAACTATTCGTCGATATTTACCGCTGAGCTTGAAGGCCTCAAAGCAGCCATGAAGTTCGCCACCCGAACTGCAGGCAAATACATAATCTGCTCGGACAGTAAATCATGCATTAGCGCACTCTTTAACGTAAACAATCACGATCATTCCGTTGCGTCTCTCAGAAGCTCGCTAGTAGCAAAACACAATAAAATCAAAATAATGTGGATACCAGGCCATGCAGGTATCAAAGGAAATGATTATGCAGACACCGCGGCAAAACTCGCTCACAAAACCCCGGTACTTTTAACTCTGCCAATCAACAAAGCAGATATATACAGGGAAATATCTGCAAAATGCCTAAAAATCAAACAGGAAGAATGGGAACAATTCGATCACCATTACAAACTGGTCAACTCAACTGTAACGCCTGCGAAACTCCCACCATGATCCTTCCCCTGTGCTAATATTATCTGCATTAATTGCAAACAGGAACATTCCATCCAAAATAATCATCAGAGAACTCAGCAACATTCCAAAAGCCTCTACAAGTGATCAAATTTACAGGCAACTATTCTGCGAAATAACACATCCACTAAAGGAAATGGGATGGAAATTTATTATTCACGGATGGGTCTAAAACAGCACATAGTACATCATTTGCTGTCACCTTCGAAAACGGAGATGTGATTCAACTCGCAATTCTCCAAAACTATTCGTCGATATTTACCGCTGAGCTTGAAGGCCTCAAAGCAGCCATGAAGTTCGCCACCCGAACTGCAGGCAAATACATAATCTGCTCGGACAGTAAATCATGCATTAGCGCACTCTTTAACGTAAACAATCACGATCATTCCGTTGCGTCTCTCAGAAGCTCGCTAGTAGCAAAACACAATAAAATCAAAATAATGTGGATACCAGGCCATGCAGGTATCAAAGGAAATGATTATGCAGACACCGCGGCAAAACTCGCTCACAAAACCCCGGTACTTTTAACTCTGCCAATCAACAAAGCAGATATATACAGGGAAATATCTGCAAAATGCCTAAAAATCAAACAGGAAGAATGGGAACAATTCGATCACCATTACAAACTGGTCAACTCAACTGTAACGCCTGCGAAACTCCCACCATGATCCTTCCCCTGTGCTAATATTATCTGCATTAATTGCAAACAGGAACATTCCATCCAAAATAATCATCAGAGAACTCAGCAACATTCCAAAAGCCTCTACAAGTGATCAAATTTACAGGCAACTATTCTGCGAAATAACACATCCACTAAAGGAAATGGGATGGAAATTTATTATTCACGGATGGGTCTAAAACAGCACATAGTACATCATTTGCTGTCACCTTCGAAAACGGAGATGTGATTCAACTCGCAATTCTCCAAAACTATTCGTCGATATTTACCGCTGAGCTTGAAGGCCTCAAAGCAGCCATGAAGTTCGCCACCCGAACTGCAGGCAAATACATAATCTGCTCGGACAGTAAATCATGCATTAGCGCACTCTTTAACGTAAACAATCACGATCATTCCGTTGCGTCTCTCAGAAGCTCGCTAGTAGCAAAACACAATAAAATCAAAATAATGTGGATACCAGGCCATGCAGGTATCAAAGGAAATGATTATGCAGACACCGCGGCAAAACTCGCTCACAAAACCCCGGTACTTTTAACTCTGCCAATCAACAAAGCAGATATATACAGGGAAATATCTGCAAAATGCCTAAAAATCAAACAGGAAGAATGGGAACAATTCGATCACCATTACAAACTGGTCAACTCAACTGTAACGCCTGCGAAACTCCCACCCGGTGTTCCACGGAAAAAACTTATCAACTTCATAAGACTTCGACTGGGGCACTCCAATTTCTAGCATGAACATCTACTTAAAAAGAGACCGCAAGCGACATGTCCTAATTGTAATACAGCTACAAAAACAACAAAGCATCTTTTATCAGAATGCCCCACAACAAGAATGTATACGTCGGCAAACTCACTCGTTCCAGACCTCCGACAATATCTCTCAACAATAAACACACAAAACATCGCAATTATAAATAATTTTTTATCTCACAAAAATGTTTGTTTATAACTAAGATTAATTATAGCTTCCTTTCTACTATCCCTTAACTAACACATCACTCAATTAAACACACACACAAACTTCAGATATGCATATACCTTAGCCTAAGGCCTTAGAGCTAGCGCTAATTCTTAAGCTACAATTTGTAATTTATTACATTGTAACCAAATAATAATAATAATATTTTATAACGACTTAAGTTACAAATGGCGGAAAGAAATTATTCTTTGAGAATTTGGTTTTCATTTTTATCCTCACCACGCTACAATTTTACTTAGATATTACTTAGATATATTTTGTAAATATTATCGATATGATGTTTCCCATAATAATATTAATCTGCTTTAAATACCTCTGCAGTTTGAAGAACTGAAACATTAGGTACCAGAAGTTGTACTTAGCATAAAAAATTGCATAGGATTAAAATTAAATTTGTATTATTGAAACTTAACCCAGACTATCAATATAATCATTTCACATACCGTTGTGTAATCACAATGGTTGTGAGAGCACAAAGGATGCATTTTCAAAAGTTGAACAACCTCTTAGCACAACCGTTGTGTAGGCACAGACGTGATGACACAACCGGTTGTGCATTTTCGGCAGTTCTACCCATCTCTACCTGTGAAATTTTAAATTAGCGCGGCACATTTCACTGCTCTTTCGGAGCGCAATCCGCGCGTTTCCCCGCGCGCTGTTGGTATTGAAATTTAGAACAATTTTAAAGATAAATTTCTCAAAACAAACACGTGCTCGGTTAGTTGCACGTTAGCAGCGAACGCTGAAGTACGTATTTTGCAGACTAGAGTTATATCAAATTTATTAACGTTAATAACTTTAACTTTAAACGCGTTTATCTCGGAACAACGTTTTTCAAACTGTTATTTGTTTGATTTCAGGAGAAAACGGTCCGGCCGCGAAGCCATGAAAAAATAAGACGTTTCTGGAGAAATGCTAGCGAGCCGCCATTTTGTTTTTTGAAATTCTGAAAAAAATCAAAGAGGGCGTCAAATACTTGTACAATATAGATCTCTTTACCAAATTTCGATATTTTGTTTGGTTTTTGAGAAGCAAATTCCCAAAAATAACTCTTTTACCTCTACAGTGGTGTTCCCCCTTAAAGACAAGATTTGTAGCTTCAATCGAGCAAAGATCGCATTCAGCGACTAATTTCATCGTGCTACAAGCAGAAGATCTTGCAGTGTAATACAAACTACACAAGCAAACAAAACATATGCCGACCACCATAACGGACGTAAACAATATTTATACATTGCCATCTGATAACCCGACACGAGTCAAAGCATTGTGAGTCAGGCTTTGTCGGTATATCCCAAGTCCATGATAAACAATGAAATGAGAGCGACTCAGCAAAACAATGTGCACTATGAATGAGTTCAGCATGGCATAACAATGAAAACGAATCCGAGGTTATTGCCATTTTATTGCTTACATCTGCAGTAAGGTTCTTGAAGCCAATAAACTGCTTGCATTCGCATTTTATGACCATGGGAAAATATCGAATATAGATTTAGGTCAGGAACATGTAAATAATATTTGACTAGTTAGTAAGTTGTAAATAAGCAATATTTTTGTATAAAAGAAATGAGAATCAATCAATAAAATAACATTCATACTAGAGAGTTTGGACTGCCTACATCGGCATCCTTTTCTTTTGATTGTTCTTTGCGGCGCTTGCGTTGTATTAGGAATATAGGCAGGTCCCGCATGCCAACAGCTTTGGCGCTAGACGCCGATATTTAGGTGAACCCTCCCTCTGGGAGTTAAAAAAATACAATGGCCCCATCTAACAAACCCAATTTCATGGCGATCCTGCCAACCTATTTCAATCTCATCGAACGTTTCTCGTCGAGGACGAAAATGATACATGTTATCGTCTATATGCTACAGTGGAAACAGTTGCCAACCTATTTCAATCTCATCGAACGTTTCTCGTCGAGGACGAAAATGATACATGTTATCGTCTATATGCTACAGTGGAAACAGTTAATCGAATTGCGAGGATTCCCGAAATCGAACGAGCATCAACCTTTAGTTCGTTTTTCTATAATCTTGAGTGCAACGGAGTTGCGACACTCTCAAACGGTAATCATCGATGCCGTCCAACGAGTGACTTATCGCAACGAGATTGCTCGATTACAGTTTAGTAACAAATCCTTGCATAGAAGTTCCCTGCGCAGATTGAAACCATTTCTCGAAGAGTATGATACGCTACGCGTGGGAGGAAGACTAGAAATGTCCTTCCTGCCAAACGAAGAAAAACATCCAGCAATACTTCCTGCACAGCATCATGTTACGGAGTTATTAATTCGACACGCTCATATTACTACATTACATGGTGGTCCTCAGCTCACACAGTTTCCTGCGACGAGTGTTTTGGATAACTAGCAGGCGCCTACTCATCCAGTCGATCGTTCGGAAATGCATAAGATGTACACGATTTGTATTGTATTTGACATTGCCAGCGGTGAGAGTCACGCCTTCACGGCCATTTACATACTCTGGAGTAGACTATGCTGGACGTTTTCTAGTCCGCACGACAAAGGGACGAGGATATAAAGCAACTAAGGGATTTGTAGCAGTGTTCATGGTGGTGACTAGAGCCGTACATCTCGAAGTAGTATCTGATTATTCGTTTCTGATGATTTTGGGCAGCTCTCGAGCGATTTATTGCTCGACGTGGGTTCTGCTCTATTCAGATAATGGAACTACTTTTCGAGGTGCTGATTTCGAACTTCAACATATGTTTAGGGAAGCATCGAAATGTTCAGCTGAAGTTGAAGCCGCTTTAGCAAATCAAGGCATTAAGTAGGTCTATAATCCACCAAAGGCTCCGCATTTCGGCGGACTTTGGGAAGCAGCTGTGAAGAGCTTCGAACACCACTTGAAGCGCGTTCTCGAGGAGGAGCTCACTTTAGACGAGTTTTCCATGCTGACGGCACGTATTTAAGCGTGTCTCAACTCTAGACCACTATCGGCAATGAGCAGCCCTAACGCCAGGTCACTTCATCATTGGAGCTGCTTTGAAGGCGCCACCTGAAGCTCCAACTCACAACGATCAACAGGGTTGTGAGCGTTGGCAAAGGCTCATAAATATGCGCAATCACTTCTGGCACCGATGGCGCAAGGAAGTAATTCACGAACTTCAACAACGCTCAAAATCGTTTGCGTTTATACAGTAGACTGATGATTATCCACAAGCGGATTAACCACGTTGCGGCTTAACCACGATTGCAAAAAAAACAATTAAAAATCAAAGCACCAAAAAAAATCGAAAAGTCGTTTGGTTATTGAATCAAATGAGTTGAGACTTGAAGAATCGAATGAATAGAAGAGCTGGGAGTCGGGAAAGACGAGAGTTGTGATAGTGGGGGAAGGCAAGAAGTCATGCATCGTTTGATAGAGCGCTCTTTCAAATGAATTCTCATTTACTGCTCATTTACTTGCTGGCTGCAAGCGGACAAATTATCTTTGGAAAATATAACTTCGTCTAAACTATCCAAGGTGTGTACAAAAATGAACAAGAGCTATATTAATTGCATGAACTGTGCTAATAAAACATTTTGGTTTTGCAGAAGTTATCAGATTTAATCGCTGAAACCCAAAAGGGAAAGTCCATCCTCGAGTTTTATAAAAACAATTCAGCCTTGGACGATAAGCGAAGGGATGACCTGATATCAATTGTATTAGAAGACGTTCAATATAATTGCAAGAAGCTTACACCCAAAGATTTTTCTATTTTATTGAACGAAATGAAATCTATTTTTTCCGAAGCAGTAAAATTCTTAGTGCGTAAATATGAATCAAATTAATTTCTAAACTGTAAATCTATCATTATTATCAGGATTATTATTTCTTTGCTCGAGGCAAACGACGAAATTCTGGCGGAAAATTATATAACAAATATATCAACAGCTGCGCAAAGATTAGGAAAACTGACTCTGAAAGTCCTATAAACAGAAGCAGTTCATCGCAAGCTGAAAAGTCATCCGAAAGTTGGCAAGAAATTGATGAAACAATTTCGGTGGCATTAAAAGCTGTTCTCGCTCGAGAAATATTTGACTGGCAAGAAGTTAAAGACAAATGGTCACAAACGTTCCATTTACGGCAGAGGGAATTGAAATGTGAAAAGCTTTCCAATTTCGAATTTGTAAAGGAATGGCCTCTGCTAACTCACGCTAATGCAGTAGATTTAGTAAGTAATTTTTACCACCCGTATAGTTTGAATGTTTCCAGAAATCATTACAAATCTCTCAGATCGAAATCGACTTCAGATTACTTTTTCCTTTCCTTTAGAATATCCCGCTGTTTGCTATGGTCCATGGCTATTTATACAAAAAAAAATTTCGAAGTTCCAATATCTAACATATCTTCATTAATTTCATTTCTAAATTCCTTTTAAAAATGTATTTTTGCTTCAAATGTTGGAAGAAGATTTTGATACAATTATGGCACTCGTAAATCATTTCAAAAATTGTCATTTCTTATCCTCTGGCAGCATTTTAACTTGCAAACAATATAATTGCAACCAACTTTTTTGCAGCTTCAAGGCTTTCAAAGCCCATTTAAAAAATGTGCATTCGCCCCAAATGGCAATATATTGTAATGAAGTTAAGCATATACCTACCGTAGTCAACAACACTGACACGTCTTACCTTGTGCCAGAAAAAAATATAGTAACTATAAATAATTCAAATGAATCAGGATCGAATACTCAATTACTTTTAACCAAACTAAAACAGAAGAGCTTGAATGTTGCTCTTCATTTGCATTCAGAAGATTTCATGCCGCGGAAAGAGGTAGTTGGTATTCAAAATCGTATGGCAGATCTTTGTTCTTCGATTGTAAACGCTATACATGCATCAAATTGTAATATTGTTGGCACTGATGCAATAACAGATTTTTGTCGAGATCCGTTCAAACAAATTTCAAGTGAATATCGGCTTTTCAATCTCCTAAAGAAAAAAAATTATTTGAAAGAACCCAATTTCCAAGTTTTAAACTGTAGGATAGCAGAACGAAATCATCTCGGCAACCCAACTCTTGATGCTCATAAGTTGAAAGCTTATTTTTTCCCATTTCCAGATAATAATTTTTTGAAATACCTGGAATGCTAAAAAATTGCTTGGAAAATACCAAAAATTTATCGAGCAAAAATAATATTTGCCATTTTGTAAATAGTTTAAGGTTTAAACAAATTGCTGAGAAATTCTCTGGAAAAACATTCATACCACTCTTTGTTTATTTTGATGATTATGACATAAATAATCCTCTTGGAAGTCATTTGCCCTTAATTACAGCTGGTTATTATTGCTTACCTACTATTCCTCAGCAACATGGCATTTTTAAAAAGCAAAGACGTGAAAGAAGTAGGTAATCTCGTAGCTTTTAATGGTTTAATCAAAAATTTAATTTCTTTAGAAGAAGATGGTATTGATATAGAAGTTGAACAAGTTACTACTCGAGTATACTTTCCCCTAAGACAAGTGTTAATTTGGATCTAAACGCAATATTAGGATTTACTAAATCAAGTAATTCCAAACGTTATTGTAGAGGAGGGAGAAAATTCAAATGCAAGTGGATACTGTAGAATATGAGAGCTGCTTGAGAAATGCATCTAACTACAATGATGATTTATCAGAAGATAGTAAAGAAACTGGTATAAAAGAAGATTGCATATTTAGTTCACTTTCATCGTTTCGTTTCATCGTTTACCGACAATTACGTTTTCGATTTGATGCATGATATTTTCGAAGGCGTGTGTCACTACGACATTTGCAATATTCTTTCTTCTCTTATAAACGAAAACATTGTATCCCTGAAGGTACTGAATAATCGAAAACGTTTATTTCAATATGGAGAAACGGAAATAGGTAACTTGTCTCCGTCTATCGAAGCGAATCATCTCAAGGCAAAACATTTGAAGGCTACTGCCCGAGAAATGTGGACTTTTCTCCATTTGTTACCACTGATGATTGGTGATCTGATCCCGTCTAATTATAAACCATGGAAACTATTTTGTCTACTTATAAAATTTTTAGATAATCTTCTCATGTCAGAATTTAGAAGTGAAGAAATAAATAAGCTCGCAAAGACTATTGAACAGCTTCATACACTGTATCTCAAAATATCGAAACATCATTTCTTGTTGCATTATCCGAGTTTGATAAAAATAAGCTGACCGCCGAAATATATTTGGAGTTTAAGATTTGAAGGTAAACATAAAAGCTCCAAGAGTTATTGCAATAATTCCACATCTAGAGTAAATATTCTACGTTCCTTATCAACCAAAGCTAGCTTGAAATATGCAAAGTTTTTAGCAGAGCTTGAAATGGGTATTCAAGAAGAGTACCATATGGGAAAAACTATCGTTTGTGATTTGTCTTATGTTGACCTCTCAGAATGTAAATTACATAGTACTGAAAGTAAGAACCTGACAGCCATTAATGTATCAAAATACATAAACTACCACGGGAAAGTTTATAAGACAAACTATTATCTATCAATTTCCAACTTAATTAACACCAAATTATTTAAATTAAACTTTTTTCTTCACTTACACTCTAGTGTAAATGTTGTATGTGAAGAAATTAAATTAAATGATTTTAATGAGCATTATCAGTCATATGAAGTAAAAACTTCTACAGGACATGTTATATTGAAAGAAATAGAGGCATTCAGTACTCCTACCCTACATATATATACTTTGAACACAGGAAAGGTTTATTTTCGGAACAAAATTATATAAATTTGTCATTTACTAATTACATTACAAAAATATTGAATACTTAGAACTATAAGAATTTATGTAATTGCATAAAAAGAAAGACAAATAAATTATTTGGATTCGTATGTTCGTACTATTTTCAGTTTCATTAATTTCCTTGGCGCCGTTTTATATTTTTTTTAAAAAAAGTGCAAAATTTTTTTTAAAAACAATAAATTTTTAACTTTATTTTCAAGTCGAAGTAATGAATGTTTATATAATTTATATACTCCAAACAGTTCTTGTAAAACCATTATCAAAATTTTTTCTCATGATTACAAAAAAAATTAAATAAAAAATAAAAAATCATTAACAGTCATCATGATCTTCAAGGTCATATTTGTCATGCGTGATATCTCGCGAACCAAACATACGATTTGCATCATTAAGATGTCAATCGAAGTGTTTTAACATTTTTGTGAATCTGTCAAATTTTGAAGAAAAAAACGTGGCAGCCATTTTTTAATTTAAGAAAAAAAGTGCAAAAAATAGGTTTTTTTCATAAACAACAAATTTTTAACCTGATTTACGGAGCGCCGTATTCAATTTTTATAAAATTTATATACTCCAAACAGTGCCTGTAAAAACATCATCGAACCTTTTTCTCATGATTACAAAAAACATCAAATAAAAAAATTAAAAATCATTTTCAGTCATAATGATCTTCAAGGTCATTTCTGTTATTCACTATATCTCACGAACTAGTTATAATATAATATATAACAGGAAGGTGTCAATCGACGTGTATTAACATCTTTGTGATTTTTTTAACATTATCAAAATTCGTTTCAGCCGTTTTTTTTCAATTTAATAGAAGAAAATGCGAAAAATTAGGGTTTTTTTCATAAAAAATATTTTTTTAGCCTGATTTATACATTATCAGTTTTTGAAGAGAAACAGGCACAACTTTTTTGCAAGATAATGAAAAAAAAACTAAATAAAAAATCATTCAAAGTTATCATGTAAAGAGGGTTCATACGAATGATATTACGTTATATCTTTTATTCTAGATAAATTGTTGTAAATTCAATCAAAATTTTAAAATATTTGCATAATTTGAGCAGATTTTTAATAGTTTTTACAGTCTTTCAATTAAAACAACTGCTTAAATTTTGAAAACCATCAAAATTTCAATCAAATTTGCAGTTGTGGTAATCAACGTGTGACGTACCTATCATAAACTAAATTTAAATCATATTCGCGCCTTTTCTGCCCGAAATAACCAAATCAGAGAAATACCTACCTGGCAATGATTATTTGAAAGTGTAAAGCTCGCCAAGTTCCGAAAAAAGCTATTCAAACGCGTTATCTCGCTCCGATCCTCGGATCGTGCTCAAGCTTTCGCGAATACGAGTGATCGATCATGCCACGCTATGCGAAAAGTAGCTTTTCGATGTTCGACGTGCCGGAAATGGTGAGTGAGTGTGAAGAGTGGTGTTTCGACGGTCGGCCTGGCCGGACCAAGACAGTGTTCAATCCGAAGTAAAGAAGGGATTAATTCCAGTTAACTAAGATTCTGAGTAACGGACGAGCACGGAAGAGAGTTGTCATCGCGAGGAGCTAATAAATGGACTGCAAGGAGTAAGCCATTTGTCTGCGCAGGGCCTCCCCAAGTCTTTTGCTGTGCGAGGTGCCCGTGGAAGTAACTGTTTTGATATTTGGTTTGGAAAACGTGATTGAGCGTTGCGAGTATACGTACAGTGCACAATGTGTTGCGTTAAAAATCGTAGAAATTCGTGTCGAACTCGAAATAAAACTTGAATCATCCACAATTAAGGAGGAAGGGACACGTGAACGCCATATGACCAATTCAAAAAGGAAACGAAAGGAAGATGCTAGCTTCTTTGTGTCGGCGTGCACTGCTGTGTGTTCGTGGTTAAGAAAAAGGTCTTCTTCCTGTTGTGTTCTACCGAATCTAGAAGCATCGTTCAAAAACCAGCAAAAAGTTTTAACACCGTGGCAAGTGTGATCGAATTTCTTCATATATTTGGAGAGCAAAGCAAATATTGTATCTATTTCTTTCTTTTATTTAATTAACAATATCAATTCTTGTGATCAAACATCAAAATAATATATAATAGAATAAGTATATAAAAGTGATGTGATTGTTTTCTTTTGCACTGGTGATGCGTGTGCGAATGTGGTTCGTGGTTCTTTTTTTTCTTTTTCCAAAAACCCACGACTCGGTGAGCTAGTTGGGGGAAACTAAAATGTTAAATCGGGACCGCCACTAAGCGGTCGACTTTGTAACAGTCCCGGCGGCGCGGGTGCACACAAGGCATCCGGGGTCGAGGAGCGTCCAAAATGGTGGAGCACTCGATCTCGGATCTTCGGGTTTGTGCGCGAAGTCGGGACTGTGACAAACGCTTTGACTGGTAAAATTTTTATAGTCAATACTTTGCAAGATCATATGCTCCAAGGCTATCAACAAATAAAAAATTGTAGTTTTTAGTAGATTCATTCTTTAGTAATCGTAAGATTTCAATTACTTCCTCCATCATCATTTGTAATAGATTTTACTTTTTAAATGCAATTGAACCTATTTTTGACTGCATATTCAAAATTTACTAAGTAAGTAATTATTAATTTCATTGATGAAAAAATATAAATTTAGTGATTATGCTGAAGTCATGGCAATTTTTAACGCAACTATTCAAAATGGTCATCACGCGACAAAATTACTTCAATGAGAGTAATAACAAAAACTGTATTCATTTTTGCTAGCGCTCATTTGTGCTTGAAGAATCGATGTGAAAATAACAAGTAACGTAGAAAAGGTCCCCATCGATTGATTGATCAAATCAATCTACCCGCATCCACCAAAAGCCTTACGTAATCAATGGATACTCCCGTAGATGATATGATTAATATTAACTCATTATGTTACTGCTATGAGTACCTCTCATTATTATTATTTAAAGTACTATTGTTTTCAAAATTATTATTGTGTTTAATATTTTAAATGTTTATCTAGATATTACTGGGAAGTTGACCGTGTGGACCTCAAGGGTCGCACTTCGCGGCTTGTTTCAAAAAGAATCCTTATAAATCAACAATAATGATAGCAACATATACAATACTGCGTAACAAATTAATGAAACGTCTTATCATTTTTCAATGAGACTTCATTTCGATGCAATGAATAAATCTATGAAAATAACATGGCAGTGCATATATTTCAACAATGAAGTCTAATAAAAGCTAAAGTGAGGCTTTATGATTTTCGTAACCCAAACCAATCAGTCATCTTTTTATTTTTAGCGGAAACGGTAATGAAACATTATCATATTTGAATTACTTTGATTCATTAGTACTTTTAATGGTTTTACAACGAAATTTCTCTCAGTGTAGTTGTAAAGGAATGCCTTATAAGGTTCCTGTTCGGTGCAAATTTCAGTCGCGATTGAACAAATACGAACATAGACAAATGTATTACGAGTATGAAATAAGTAGTAAAATTAATAAGTCTTGGCGCCGAACCGTGTTCTTACAAGTAAGTGTTTATCAATTGAAGAAAAATTTAAACTAATAAAAGAAATAGAAAGTGGATTAAAAAAAAAGGATGTGGCGGTTAAATACGGCATTCCGGCGAGTGCGGTTTCTACAGTTTTAAAAAACAAGGAATCGATTATTGTCTCAGACGAATCTGGCACTTTTTCTGGATGCAGCAAAAGAATAAAGAAACCAGTATTTGAAAATTTCAACAAAGCAATATTCGACTGGTTTACAAGAAACAAAAACATGTCCATATCTGGAGGAGTATTAAAGGCCAAGGCAATGGAGTTTGCGAAGCGATTTGGTGAAAATGATTTTAAGGTAAGCACTGGTTGGCTTAATAAATGGAAGCAAAGGTATGGATAAATGTTTATAAAATAAACGATTAGCCAATGTGTCCCATACGTATGTTAATTTCTAGGCATGGTGTGTACCACAAGAAGGCATGTGGTGAAAGCAATGATGTTCGGGACGAAGATTGTGATAAATGGAAAACTGACATTTCACATCTATTAGAAAAATACAAAGAACGCATTATTTCCTATGCCGACGAAACCGCATTATTTTTCAAATGTCTACTGGATAGAACACTTACTTTCAAGGACGAAAAATGTCACGAAGGCAAGCATAGCAAGCAGCGAGTTACATTAATGTTGGCGGCAAATATGAATGGTTCCGAAAAGCAGAAGATCCTTTTGATTGGCAATAGTAGCAAACCCCGTTGCTTTTACGGTGTTAAGTCATTACCCGTTGATTACAAGCCAAACTCCAAGGCATGGATGACCGGACAACTTTTCGAAGAATAGATTGCAAAATTAGATAAGCAATTTTTACACGCAGGACGAAAATCTGGGCAGCATTCAACATGGGACGAAGAGAATGATATACTTTTGATATTTTCACACAATATTAATCCCGATAGGAATTTGAAACAAGCTAATTACGACGCATGGATATCATTGAATAATGCAACTTCCAGCGCTACTCTTGAAGATTATATTGAGATAGACAAAGAAATTTGAACAGCAGGTATTCTTACTGATGAAGATATCGTTGCGAATTATAGCTCGGAATCAGTGGCCCAGACTTCAGTGGATGTGGAAAGCGATGACGAGGGTTCGGAGGAAGAATTCATCCAAAAATCTTGTAAGAATGATGTAGCGGATTCCTTGAGAAGTTTGAATTTATATTTTCAAACGAATGAGAATACAACCGATGATTACTGTAAGGCTTTAAGCAAATTGGAATCTTTTTTTAATGGAAATAATAAAAAAAATCGAAAATTTTCACCCACAAATGACTGATTGTTTTAACACAGTGAAACTAGTATGCCGTAGCTACTTGACTTGATGGCAGTAAAAATTTGAATTAATTGATTAAGGGTAGCGTTTTTCAACGAATCAATCGTTTTTGGCAAAATATTCACTACGTCGACGTCTCTACAAGTCGAATTTTTTTTGGGGGGTAATGATGATTCGAGTTATGGAGGTTTGACTGTGGATGATATGAGTTTCAAAAATGGACTTGCGGTATATATTTCTTTTACATAAGAAATTTCGATTGTCGATTTGAGTTGGTAAGTAAATTTTCCATTTCTTGTAAATGTTGTAAAAACAGCTCAGCGTGGATCATAATTTGAATCTACAAGCGATACAGTCTAGCAAAAAGCGTCATGTGGAACTTTGAATCTGTTGTCTGCATTGTGGTTCCCTGTTCTCGTTATCGCATGGCACTTGATGCGTGGTGGGGCCGATAAATGAAAGGTAAGGATGTATGATATGATTATGAATTCGACGCAGAATTGTGTACGAAGTATGTTAAGAAAAAAGCACCTCAGTCATAATATCATAGCAAGATAATCATTTTCATCTATTTAATGTTTCTTTAAAACGTTTTCAATACGTAAATAATATACAAAAGATATTTGTATTTTAATGTTGCCTAGTAAATTTGCTCTATTTTAGTCGATTTCTATTATAAATTATCCATATAGAAGAAGATATACAAATATGTATATAATTATACAATTTTGAAGAGAAGATGAGCACTCAATAATTCGATAAGCACGACTCGCATGACGATGTTGTGTAACAAATGATAAACACGGCAAAATTTAGTTTACCGCAATTTTTGCATATCTGAAAAAAAGCGCCGAAAGTCGAAAATTTATGCAATAAAAACAGCTCGAAAAATTAAGGATCATCTTTAGGAGATAACAGTTTCGTTATTTTCACATTCATCACAAGGCCATTACTGGGCCAGTCATGTTTTTACTTCTTAGCTTAACAACTGTAACTAATAACCAACCAAACTTATCATCCTGGTCGCCCAATTCTGTAAGACGCCCAATCAGGACTGGGTCACTGCTTGGCCAGTATACAGCTTCGTTCAGGCACAGCTTAACATATAAATAAATTGGTCAATTACCGTGGTTTTATTTCACAAAAGCTTTGATAAAAAATTAACGAATTACAACAAGAATTTTATAATAATGTGAGAGTTTCCATTAGATTTTTAACATGATTTTGAACATGGAAGCTTTCGCATCATACAAAGCATTACAAAAAAAATTCGATGCTAAACAAATATTTAAACTTCATGTGTGTAGAACGATTGAAATCAATGAATCAGTTTGATTCACAACAAATAGGTATTGTACATGCGAATATAAGGAACTAAGGAGTGGGGATGGCAAGAATTAGTATTTTTCTATATTTCAAAGTTAAATTAAAGGCCAAAGTATGAACGATTATTGAAGATTTTCTATATAACAAAAGTCCAGACATCTGAATAGATATATTCAAGACACTGGAATGGTCGGATGCGATAGCTTTGCTGGGATGGACAGAAGTGCTATGAAAACTGAACATCAGAAAAGCAAATGATTGTAATTTGGAATATTATTATTTTTAGTGAACTGAAAGTGGGAACCCTATTGTCACTGCTTAAAAAGAAAAAGCCATACATAGGTCGCAGATCAAATTAGCTATATTGGTTTTATTTTTTTCACATTGTTCCTCGTCGTGAAAAGAACATACCGTGCAACAGCAAACTTTTGATATCAAATTTTGAATTGGTGTCAGTTGCGTTTGCTGCTAATTTCTGTGTTTTTTCTATTTATAGGAACATTGTTACCTAGAACCAATGTCTTTTCGTTTTATTTCGCCTATTTAACGCCAATGCTTTGCTGTTCGTATGGAATACACTGGTTGAAGATAATTTGATATATTTCAAATTATTTACATTTTAAAGGTTGCAGTTCAATGATTTCTTATTATTGTTTTAGATGTCCTTCGTGTCTTAGCATAAAAAAGTAAGAGGTGGCAAAGAAATGGCATGCTAATAGCTGTGTCGGCAGTGACGGAAAAAATGGGCTATTTAAAAGCATCAAGTCTTTTTAATGTTTCGAGGACAACTCTTTTCATAATTGTCAATGAGTTAGAAGTTTCAAATGAAGGCAATCGAAAAATGTCAGTTGCATATGTCTTGACGATGGAAGAAAATTTCTACGGTTTAAACAAAATGTACATACACTGACGAGGAACTGGTTAGGTACACCCAAATATTTTGAGTTTCCTAGAAGTTCGGGAGGTATAGCAAAACAAATCGTTAATGGTTTTATTGCATATGGAAATCCCAATCATAAAATGCAATTTCATGAATTATCGCACAGACGAGCGTTTACCTGGATGCATTTATCTAAGATTGTGTATATAAAAGCGGAGCAACTGATTAGGTACGTTATTCTATTTTGGACTGCCTACAGTGAGTGTGTGTGTGTTGTTATGCATTTTTTTCCAAATCCACACACCGTTGGGAAGTTCTTATTGCTGCTACAGGCAAATCGTTGAAAAGGATACACGATGGAGCGCAAGAGCTGATGCAGTTGATATGACATGGAATCATTGTAAGATTATTTTGGCAACTCTCGAAAAACTTACTGAGGTTGACGAAAGCTTAAACACTCGGACGGATGCAGGAGTTTTGCTAGTTGCGATGCAATCATTTTCCTTTTTATGTTTTTTGGGATTTTGGAAACCTGTGCTGTATGAAGTTAATGATGCTCAAACATACTTGCAAGCAGGACTCGACGTGCATCTTTGTGCTCAAAAGATAAGTGCTTTGGAGATCTTATTTACGGAGAAACGAGAGGAATTGGTAGACAATGCTTTGAGTTATGCCAAAAGTTTGTGTGAAGATCTTGGCATTATAATGCAGCCTCTCAGACGAATAAAGAAGAAGAAAACGTTTGACGACGGATGTCAAGATGCAGCTTTGTCCTACGAAAATGAATTGAGAAGAAAGTTATTTTCTTCGTTAGAAAAGCTAATTGTAGAAATTAATGAAAGGTTTCAGCAGCTACGGAATTTGGCGAGTAAATTTGCTTTCCTTACGCCAACCAAACTACTGAACGTTGACGAGTGGGAATGCAATTTGGAGAACACATCTCATGATATTGACAAAAAAGAGTTTAAGCTCGAACGCGTGCGTCTAAGTACATTTGTAGCTGCCACAGGAAATAAAAATGATTTAATCAAAGCAAGCCCACTTGAATTATTAAATTTTATTTTGAAATATAAGCTAGAAGTTACCATGCCTAATGTAATCATATTGCTTCGAATATTCTTAACAATCGCTATAAGTAATGCCAGTTGTGAGAAAAGCTTTTCTAAATTGACATCAATCAAAAATTATTTACGATCGACAATGAGTTCATTGAGATTGGCTAATCTGGCTATCTTGGCTATTGAGCACGAAACGACAGACTCTATCGATATTGATGGTGCTATTAAAGATTTTGCCATGAGAAAAAATAGGAAAATCAAATTTTAGTTTAAGAGAAATGTAATTTTTATTTTAATATAAGACAATTTCTATTAGAATTTATTGGAAACTTTTTCACACTTATGTTTTTTCATAGATTTTATAAAAAAATTTCTAAACACAAAGCATCATAATTATTGTACTACTATTCATTGAAAGTTTTCAAATTTGTAGCTTTTTATTGTCATCGTTCTAAAAAAATTTGACTTTTATAATAACCACTGTTTGTGAAGAATGCAAAGGGCGGCAAATTTCGCATCTGCCCCGGGCGGCAAAAACCTACGCTACGCCACTGATGCAAACGCTCAGTCCGCGATGTGGGACAGCAAGACTGCCCCTGGCACGTCTTGTTCCCGTGCTATACGCCGTGGGGCTGAGCTTAGCAACTTTGCGTTATGTAATCGTTTGCATGCTTTAAATGTCCCGTCTGTCTTGTAAACGTTTGCAGGACACAGAGGTAGTAGCGATATAGATGTGTCTTTTGTGAATGATGCTGCTCTCTCGTCTGGCTTGGTTTTTCGTTGGACTGTCTCTGATTGGGGGGAAAGTGACCATAATCCTATCCTGATCACCATGATCTACGATGGGGTTGCTGGTCGGCGGGTGGACTCTGTGACCAAGAGTTGGTACACTCGTCACTGCAACTGGGCCTCATATGAAGCCTTCTACCGGGATTGCTCCCTGAGCACCCCGCTGGTGGACTTTGAAGAACTCTACGTTGACGAGAAAGTCAGTGTTGTCCTGTCCTGGATGATTCGTGTAAATGACATGCTACATTTGCGGACTCGCCTCACGAATCCGAAGCATGTCGAGTGGTGGACAAAAGCCCTCACTGAAAAGCGCAAACTTGTAAGACGTTCCAGACGTAATTTTTAGCGTGCTCGTACTCGATGTGACCCTTCTGTAGACCAGCTGAAAGCCGATCTTCGTCGTGAAGTAAGGGAGTATCACTCTCTTCTTTGCGATACAAAACTGGCTGATTGGAAACGCTTCGTCCGCGAGAGCTCCGATGATGCGTGGGGACAAACTTACCGTGCTTGCCGTGGAAGACGCAGAAGACATGATATGGCATGTCTCAAGGTTGGTGATAATCTTCTTTCTGCATGGGAGAACTGTGCGACTGCACTTCTGGAAAGTTTCTTCCCGAAGGCGGCATCCCCGATGCCTCCTCGGAGTATTGTTGTTGACATCCCTGATATCAAGTTTGATGAGCTAGATTCAAGCGTTATTAGGCACACAAGGCGCCGGATAAGGATAAGACAAAGCAAAGATCTCAACCTCTATGATCGGTATGGTAGTTTAAAAATTCCCTTTCTCACAACCGTGTGAAACTCTAGAGGATCACTGAACCTAGAGTAAACAAAAACATAATTGGGACAACGCAAAGTGCATTAGTGTAAGCAATATTGCAAGTAAACGAGTTCCGTGAGAATTAATTTGAATCGCGATCGATTGGTTAGGGTAAATAGATTTAAGACTAGAGTAGGGATTTTTAAATGATAAGCAATTTAATGTACATAACAGTAAGCGAAATGTTACAATAAAAGAACTGACTGAGCTGAGGCTCAGAAGAATTAGTGTTCTCCTAGTACAACAAGTTGGTTGTTATTTAGTAAACGTTGCCTACTATTCGGCAACTCGACTGCCTATACAATTTGGCAGACAGTAAATTGCCTGATACATTGGCAATTCTTTTTTTAGAAATATCGGCTGCCTGTCCACTCGGACTGCGCCAAATATGTGGCAACCCAAGGGATGCCTGTAGGTGAAACGAATCTTTTTCTTTTACTTCTCTCTGACAAGACAAGACAAGATCATATCTTTAGAAGAGTGAAGACCATCACCTTAGAGGAGTATCGACTCAGAAGACAACGTGAGTCCTCACTTAGACAACGCGTATCTTCACTCGGCGATCCTGACGTATTACATGGCGATCCAGCATCTTTACAATGTGCATGATAGGCATGATCTAAGCACGCTCCTTGTCGGTGATGGTTTTTGTTCGTTGAACGAGTTTGCTCGTCGGGCGTTTGACTTGCGGCGAAGACTCCTGCAGTCACACGATGCCCCAAATGACGGTTCCCAGCCAGCGGCAGTAGCTTTGGGCTGATAGGGCGGGGAACCACAGGGAGGTGATGCTTCTAGCATCCTTGCTGGACAAAGTCCTTGGACGATTCCAGCACAGCCTTCGGGGAGTGCCGTCCCCGCGTACCTTAGGTTGGTGATCGGTCCAGTGTCTGCAGTCGGACACAACCGAAGTGGGCTTGAGAGGGACTCAAGTCCACGAAGCCTTGCCAGGTCAATCTGGTGCCACGGGGACCGGGGCCCAGGGAGCAAAACTCCCTCCGGTCGCGGTGAGGACCCCTATAGGGGGGTGCGAACGTGGTGGCTGTGGTTAAGACCCATACGCGGGTAGAGCCTCCCTAGATGCGCCCTGAAGTCGTCATGCTTCCGAGCATGGGGACTTCTGCAGCATCTTTGGGGGCTCGGCGTTGGTGGGCCTCGCTTCCACCAGTATGGTCACTGAGCCTGCACTCAGTAGGCAGACTGGCACTCCCAAGTGGTGGTGGGAGGGCGTTGGCAGCCGCTTGGTAGCTGCCCGTTGTCCGACCGCGGACCGTGGAGTTAAGCCCACTGGGCAGGCCTCCACGTTAAGCATTCACGACATTCTGTACGAAGGGTGATAAAAGAAAGCCCAATAATAAAACGGCTCCGTTTGAAGAAAAAAACAGCCTTAACGCAAAGGCATCAGCAAGCACGGTTGCAGTTTGCCCGAAACCACATCAGCTGGGATGAAGAGTGGAAGAAAGTAATCTTTTCGGATGAAAAAAGATTTTGTTTGGATGGTTCAGATGGCTTCTCATATTATTTGCATTTGGAAAGAGAGGGAATATTTATCCCGTCACCACAGCAGAACGGGTTCAATTATGATATGGGGAGCCATATTCTATTTGGGGCCTGTGGAGATCGGAATTTTAAGAGGAAAACAGACCGCAAAAACCTACGTAGATCTACTACGAACGGCAGCAGCCGATTTTGATGAAATCTTCGGAAGCATGGATTGGATTTTTCAACAAGATCTGGCGCCCATTCATATTGCTCGTTGTGTTAAAGCCTGGTTTGAGGCAGAAGACATCACAGTTTTGGATTGACCATCACTTTCGCCCGAACTCAATATCATAGAAAATCTCTGGGGATGGTTGTCCAGGAAAGTTTATGATAATGGCAAGCAATATGAGAATGTTGCAATGCTAGAAGAAGCAATAAAAGGGCTAATATTCCTCCGCGTATTTATAAAAAATTGTATGAATCTATAAAAAATAGATTCGAAGTGATTAGAAATAATGGTAGTTATCTATTATTGATTAATAAAATAAATTGCCGCAATACAATGTGTTTAATTTACTTAGTTCGATGTGTGAAATTCCACGAAATATTACGTTTTTCAGCAATGTACCTAATCAGTTGCTCCGCTTTGATATGTAAAATCTTAGATAAATGCATACAGGTAAACGCTTGTGTGTGTGATTATTCTAGAAATTGCATTTTATGATTGGGAATTTCATCGGCAATAAAACCATTATCGATTTGTTTCCCGACCTCTAGGAAACTCAAAATATGTGGGTGTACCTAACCAATTGCTCGTTAGTGTATGTATGTATGTAGACTCGCTTATCAACCAGCAATACAAAATAAAAATAATAAAACTTCGTATTCAAAACGGCTTTGCTGAAAAATATTGGCTCAATGGCTTCCTTCACAGGAATAATCATTTGCAAGAGCAATTGGGGTCACGAAAAATGACTGATGGAAAAATAATCTTCCTCCAGAATGTTCAATGTCAATGAAACTGGGCTCTTATTATCCAAGCTAAAGTTCCAAAAATATTCGCTGGCCAGAAGAAAAAACAAATAGCTACCATAACATCGGCTGAGAGGGGTTTTCTAATAACAATCGTCGCATGGGTGAGTCCAGCAATTAAATTTGTGCCTCCAATGATAGTTTTGTCGCGGAAAAATATAAAGGACTCCTATACGAGAGGTGCGCCATACGGATCCATTGGCAGAGCACATCCTTCTGGATGAATACAGACAAATATGTTCGCGCAAAAGTTTGAAGATTTTATTAAATACGTAATCTTTAGTATAGCTCATTTTAGATGGCAATTATGTTCATAGGAAGAGTGTTGGGTACACTCTTAATGCGCAGGATATCCAACAGGAGCCTATGTTTGTGATTGCTGCAAATAATTAAAAACAAAATTTTCTTTTATCTTTGGATCTATTTTTTGAAAATTTGAAATGTAATATTCTTGCTAACGATTTTCCTTTAATTGTCATTGTTTTTCTGCAACAAGGATGAATTATTATTTGTTGAATTTATTAAGTTTTTATGAAGACATAAATTAATTTTTTGCCAATTAGTTATGACTTTTTATGAAGTCTCCTAAATTGATCAGGAGAAGTTAATTTAGAATAATCTAGTCAAAGTTACCTTCCGTCTAAGTCCAATGGACAATCATTTTTGCTAATTTTCGTTGAAATCAATTTTTCAAATGGATGCTTTTGTCCCATGTTCAAATTTTTCAAAGTATAGGTAGTGAACATATTCTACAATTTATTATATCATCTAACTCTACTTTAAGCCTTCACAAAAAACTATGACTACCAAAAAAACATAATCTTATTCCAAATACGCTGCACTTCTTGTAATTATCAATTAGTGGCATCTGTTACGATTCTCATGAAATTACTTTGAATTTGTGAAGATGTTTTCGCCCTTTAAAGGAGAATGAATTTGAACTTCAGAGTACTTTAACGGGTAGAGTAATAAAGGTCAACTGGCAATGTTTAAATCGAAAACTTATTTGAACTGCGATAAAATGTCTTGATTATTAAAATATGAAGAAAGAAGAATATATTATCAAAGCGGATTTTTAAATAATTTTATGTGGCGCTTTTAACAAAGTATATGTCATGCAAAATATGCTTCGTAATGGGATCAATTTGAATTGTGCTCGTCGTTGATCCAAATCTATAAATAATTTGAAGACAGGAAAAAAATTTTACTAGTCAAAAAACTGTTTTAGATAAAAACTTGTATCTAATTTTTACTATCTAAAACAACAACAAAAATTTCTATAGCCATTATAGCGATGACCTCGAAAATCTTTCGGTCAAATTATAGTCTCTAGTCTGGTAGAAACTTAGCAGTTCATCTATTTCAAGCTAGCAAAAACATCTGAAAGTGTTTTATTAATCGAAAGCATATGATAAGTTGAGTAACAAGTCCATAAAAAGTGTTTTAGACAAATGGTTACTTGAGTTTGCAGCAATAAGATAAGTCCTGAAAATTCCACTTTAGCTAAGATGCTCCTTGGAAATTTTGTTATAAAAATAGCCAACAGATTAAATTTTTTATAACCTACATGTTTTCACCCATTCACTTATCTTGACTCTTATAAAAATTCTCTCAATTTTCTTTTACTTGAATTATTTCTAAAAACTATTGACGAACTAATTTGCAAACAAACATATGTTTTAACATTCGAAGCGTGTCCAAATGACATGGCGTTACATATTGGTTGAAGAGGGCATATGGCTGCCAACAAATTTCTATTAAGATCTTCATCATTGATTTCTTCATGTGGTGTTCGCATGCGTTTGCGTTATTCATTGATGTCATCTGGTAAAAGTATTTATTGATGGTACTGAATGTATCTCAGTGAGCCTAGAACAAATGGAGGTCTAAACATCTAAGATAGTTTCTTCAGAGGCTAGATTAGATCAGTCAGTAAGACCATATCATCAGGACTGGTTGGATCGCCTCAGTGATTATTCTAAACTGTCTGAATACGTTTGATTTTGGTTTGGCTATTGGTCTATGTGAATTTTTGCGAGTGAAAGTCGAAAAATTAGAGCAGTTTGTGAAAATTGAAAAATTATGGAGAGAATAGTTCAGCAGATAAAATACAACTGAAAGATTGCAATGAGGAACCAATTTTTAAATAGGTGACTATTGGAAGTAGCTAAATTAATTACGTAGCGCTTAAAATGAGGTATTTACTATATCACATTCCATTTCTGTAGACAGGAGTCAACAGTTATATTTTAATTAAAATTTGACTGCTATTTTTTAAAAAATGTGAAAGTGTGAACTTATATTTTTCAAATGAATAATTTCGAACCAACAGATTACTACCAGTCAGCGTGCTATGCTTGACATTCACCGATGCAATTCCACGTAAGTACTCCTTGATCATTTTCACAGTAACCATCCAAAGAAATGTCGCAATCTTCGCAGAAATATACGAGCTGGAAGATCCTAGTCCATGCGGTCAATGGCGACCAGGTGATCCAGATTTACACAATTTTGATTTGATTCGGCAATATCAATGGGATCGACAGGAGTACGAATATAATGGTGTGACAAGAGTGCCCGGAACAGACTATCTTCAAACCGCCTATCATGTGGAGCGTGAGTCCAACCTGACTATTCATGCGTCGCAAGCTTTTCCGCAAGGAGTTCCTCCCGAGTTTTCTTTTGAGTGCACCTTCAGAACGGAAACACCACCAGTAGATCCATGGTATCTTTTCCATCTGACTGATTATTCGCATGACTCACAAATGAGTGTAACATTGAATCCTCCATTGCAAGCCTTAGAGCTTACCTTGCCCAATGTTGATGGGAATTTGCAGACGGTAACATTCCAGGATACTTCGGTAAGGCTGTAATATAATAGGGAAGCAATTCATCATAGTTGGATTTCAGCTGTTCGACGAAAGATGGCATAAAGTGATGTTAGGTGTTTCGCAGGACACTGTAAGATTATGGATTGACTGTGAACTCGTTTACGGCCCAGATGGACAAGCGTATGCATATATTCAACCTCGTGGGCCGTTGGATCATACTGGAGGATATTTTTCTGTCGCTCAAGATGTATATAGCCATGAAACAGTGCCTGTAAGCTACGAAAATTAAATACTGGACTGTAATTCAAAACTTATTTCAATTATTGCATCTAGATCGATCTACAATGGATGGTTTTTAGTTGTGATTCGACGCGTCCCATGCGGCAAAATTGTGAAGAGATTCCAGTGAGCTTTATTTTCAGTTTGTTTTGTGGTTTTTTATATAATGTTAGCAAATTTCAGGAATACCATGTTGCTCCAGTAACACCAAGTCGAGTAGATGGAGTTGGTCCAACTCCTTGTCCAGAACAATGCCCAAGGGGTCCACCTGGATTAAATGGAACGGATGTAAGTATAATTGGCCGTGCAAGGCATGTGTTTTAACATCCTAACTTGAAAACTCACTCTCATATAAGGGTAGCATTGGTCCACCTGGCCCGGCAGGCTTTCCAGGTCCGCCTGGTCGCGATGGTCGACCTGGGCCTGCTGGCTTCACAGGTCGAGCAGGTGTCAAAGGTAATTTCCATACTATGATCCGGTCTAGGCCATTTTCAATGCCATAAAACATTTTAGGCGAACGAGGTTTATCTGGTGTTTCAGGGCCACCTGGCAATCCTGGGCTACCAGGCACCGCAGGTCCACCAGGAATTGGCATACAAGGGCCACGTGGTTTTTCGGGCGAAAAAGGAGATGTTGGTCCCCGAGGTCCACCGGGCCCACCAGGAACCGGTTCAGAATCACAGCCGCCTGTATACATACCAGGCCCGCGTGGGTATCCAGGATTTAACGGTACAAAAGGCGAGAAAGGAGATGTTGGAGAGCGAGGCTTTGTAGGCGAACGCGGTCTGCCTGGACTGCAGGGGCTGCAGGGTCTTCCTGGTGTACCAGGAGCATCCGGACCACCAGGCGTTACTCGAATTGACTCAGACAATTTAATTGGACAGAGTGTCGTTGCCGGGCCGCCTGGACCGCCAGGTCTTCCAGGAAATCAAGGTCCACAGGGTGTCTCAGGGCATGATGGCCAACCGGTAATTTAACTAGAACTTATTCATAGTTCGTAACGCAACATAATCGGTTCATATTTTTTATTGTTAGGGACGACCTGGACAGCCAGGAATTGATGGTAAAATTGGTCCACAGGGCCCATCTGGGCTACCCGGTAAAGATGGAACACCTGGTGTAGTGGGTCTCAGAGGACTAAAAGGCGACCAAGGTGAACGTGGTCTGACCGGGCCAACCGGTCCTCGAGGTTATCCTGGCGAGGCAGGCACGCCAGGCTCGCAGGGTATTCCAGGACTAGCAGGACAAAATGGACAGGCAGGTGCACCTGGTCTGCCAGGCTCACCTGGGCCACCAGGTCCTCCTGGCGAATACACAGAGCATAGACTGGAGTATCATACTGATGGTGGATCACAAAGGGTGCAATATGGAGCAACGGGCATGCCAGGTGAACGAGGAGCTGGTGGTGACAGAGGCCCAGAAGGACCAGTAGGCTTAACTGGCTCACCTGGTATGGATGGTCAACCAGGAGCACCTGGACAACCCGGACCACCAGGAATGCCAGGATTGCCTGGAGTACCCGGAACAGAATATTCCGGAATAAGTGAGGGAGATGTGCGAGAAATTTGTATGTCATTGCTAAGAAGTTAGTCGGGCTAGTTTTGGTTAACCGTATTTGACAGTAAATTCTGATTGTTTATAGACCACTTGTCCGAGTTTACATCAATGATAGCTGGACCACCTGGTCCGCCAGGTCCATCAAGACCAGGACGTCCAGGCTCACCAGGCCCACAGGGTCCACCAGGTAATTTGCATTATATCGTCATTTTCAATTATAGACACGAATATACGAATTTAGGTGAGGATGGCATTCGCGGTTCGCCAGGAAATCCGGGAATTCCAGGCATACCAGGTTCTACTGGATTGCCAGGTAGTCCAGGTGCCCCTGGTGAGCCTGGTGAAAAAGGAGATCGTGGCGAAGACGGAGAAGGGCGCGAAGGACCTGTAGGACCCCAAGGTCCGCCAGGTGAAGCAGGACACGGGATTGAAGGAGCATCAGGTAGGCCGGGCGATAAGGGCGATACAGGATCACCGGGAATGCCGGGGCCACGAGGTCCAACAGGAGCACCTGGCGTTTGCCCTATGTGTCCTGAGCAAATGTACTATCCATATGCAATTCAACAGCAACAAAGCAAAGGTCCGATGAATATGAAAGGATAATATGGATTATTATGTGGATGATGTATTAGTTGTATAATTTAAGATTTAAGTGTAATGAAAATGTATTTTGTTTGTTATTGCAAAAGCTATGAAAAGCTACTGAAAAGCAAATGTTTTGATATTCAAACTTTTCCTTGGATGCTTTACAGATTGATCTTGGTGGCAGCGAAATTGTTCATTGTTGTGATTTTGATTTTGGATACCCATTTGGTGCACACTCTGCTAATAATTAAAATACAAGATAACGTTCCTCAGATTTATTTATTTTGCAGAATTACACTTCCTGTTCCACTTTGCTACGGTCGGACTATTATATCACATCCTATGCAATATTAATAAGTAAATTGAAAGTTGCGTGGACGCAAAATCCGATAGACATTCACAATGAAGAGATACTGATTGCACTAGGGGATGGTTTTTGATAGGATATAGGATTAGGAAGACATGCGTTGATTTTTGGTGAGGTTCGCATTTTTGAAGTCAGAGTGTCTGGTTGACAAAAATAGTAAATAGTTTGAATCTTTCAGTTTGACAAAAATGACTTGAAATTGGCAAGGATTTGTTGACAGCATCAAATCGCCATTTGAACATTTGAAAATGTATGTTTACTCTCTGTGCGCAGTAATATTTAAGCCCTGGGAGAGTATTCGCCACCTGTTTGTGACTTTTCCGCATGAGCTTACCAAACAGAATATGGATCACTGTTGTAATGTTTATTTCTTATCATTGAATAAAAAACTACGGTTTCGGATTTTCGCTGACCAGGTGACACAGGTGAAACAATTTTAACCCATTAAAAATAAAAATTTCATTCTGCTCCGTTGAGTTAACTATTTTGCTGGAAATGCTTCCTGATTTCTTGTGCATTTCCTTCCAGTCTGAGATTGTATCCAACATTGAAATATTGTCATTGTGACAGGCAATATTTTTGCAGCAAGTGGATAATAATATAACCGTAATAAGCGTGTATACGTCATTCGAAACCAGGGAAACGTAAAGCTCTCCGAAGAGGAGTAACAGACGAGTTAAATATTCACCCTTCCGGAATAAAAAATGAACATAACAATATATATAAAATTTCTAGTAATTTCACTTAATATATTAAAATATGCTGTAAGGATGTAAATAGGAATCTGACTTTCCTAATGGGCACAGGCGCAGAACAGAGAAAACTGAGATTACAGTTAGAAAACTCAATAACAGAAAATTTGTTTTATGTAGTCGAAAATAAATTCCCTATCGTCGATGGAAATTCAATTTGTTTTACCTGCGCAGTTTTGTATACCGGACTGTGTGTGTGGTTGACTTGACAACTGCACAGGTTTTAGCTCAGTTCTATTTGCACTGTGGCACTGACAAGGTATTTTTAAATTTGTTCTCCGTCATCATGACTTCTGCTTCAAAGAAACGTAACCAGATAATGGAAGACTTTTTAGAAATATACAAGGAAGAATTTTGTCTGTGGCGGGTAAAGTCTAGAGAATACCACGATCGTATTTTGCGTGATGCTGCCTACGAGAAGTTGGTGACCAAGTTGAAGGAACTTGAGCCGGGTACAGGAAAGGACACCGTAGTAAAAAAATAATTTGAGAAGCACCTTCCACAAGGAGAAGAAAAAGATCGAAGCGTTCATGAGGTCAGGAGCATCAACGGATGATGTCTACAAGCCAGTCCTCTGGTATGACGATTTCTTTGATTTCCTTGGGGATCAAGAAACTCCCTGGAGATCATTTTCGAACTTGGATAGCGGAGAAAATGAAGATGAAGTAAGTGAACAAACATATCTACGTAGGTACAAATTTATTCAATCCACAATAAGTGAGTACACAATTAATGTTATAGTAAGGTTCAATTAACAGAACTAAAATCAAATAATGCATGCTAAAAGCAGTGAACTTACTGCAAAATAAATTCAAGTCGTATGTAAATTATGCTTGTATTTAACAACATGTTTATCTTGCCATGGCACTTTACCGTCATTAATGAAGTAATTACTGAAACATTCTCTTACAGTTTTCGCAACACGCGGTGTATTTCCTGGATTTCGACGTTCCAGATCGATCATGTTCGATTGCGAGGTGTCGTAGCCTCTGCAAACCACTGTCCCATTTTCAGTATTCTCGGAATACAAACTGTGTGCAGGTGCATAAAAAGTGGGTCGGTGTTAAATCAAAAAGTTATGTAAGACACTTGTAGCCATCACCACTTTTTCAATGTTGTGTGGTTCTAAATTTATTTGTGTGTAGTAAGTACGAAATCGGGAAGCAAGTATTCCGAATACGTTTTCCACAATATGTCTTGCTCAAAACAGTCGGTAATTAAAAATCTCTTTCATTGCTGAATCCGTTTGTGCTTGTCGAAATGGCTTTAACATGTCTGATCGAAGAGGAAACGCATCGTCAGCTACGAACAGAAACGGTACATTTTTGAAGCTGTCTGAAACATCGTCGGGTTGTGGATTGTGTAACTCATTATTCTGAAGTTTTCCAAAAAATTTAGTACTTCAGAGAACACCTCCATCAGAAATTCGCCCATTAGTACCGAAATTTACTAAAAGGAATCGGTAGTTTGCATCCACTATAGCCAAAAGTACCATGCTATATCTGCCTTTGTAGTTATAATAATAGGAACGGGAATCTGCGGGGGGATGATGTCAATATGTTTGCCGTCCATAGCGCCAATGAAGTGCGGGAAGTGCCATCGCGCCTCAAACCGATTTCTTTCCACTTCTCCTCAGAATCAGGAAACTGAAAAATACACATACATAGATGATTTAATATATTATTAATGATATTATGGAACCTACTTATAGTTTTTCGATTTTACGGGTATCTATTTTTAAGGAGGTACGACCCTTCATACTTTAAAATATTTAGTTACTATTTTTTTAGGACGATGCAATTTATCAGAATGAAAAATCACAATCAAATTTGAAAACGAAAGCGTGATATGTGAGGGTGACGTTGCAAGTTCACCAGTCCCTACTCCACCATCAAGCAACGGACGCGCCATTCGAAATTCAAGACCTCCTCAGACTAACAAGAAGAGCAAAAAGGACAATTAAACTAATGACGTGTTAGTTTCAGTGAGAGACCACTTCAAAAGAGCTCAGCCGCAGGAAGACCGGTATGATATATTGGGGAAAAGTATAGCTGTGAGGATCAGGGGTCTTGAAAAACGTCAGCGTTTGATAGCTGAAAAAAATGAATGACATCTTACATGAAGCAGAAATCGGTTCTCTTGACTCACGGACATTTCAAGCACCTGCAATTGGTTTAACGGATTGTGAGTGGTCTTCACAACTTCTCAGATCTACTCCACATACCTTGGCTTCGTCATTTTCCAGTCCCTCACCAACATACTTATATCAACATCATCATTCCACTACGGCTCCTGAATGCCCTGCACCACGAAACAATGACTTACATGAAGCTGCACTACTCAATAGATCTACAGCTGCATCCTTTATATCTACCTACACTGACCTTTGATTAGGTACACCTTAATATAAAATTAAAAATTCACTTTCGAATTATCTTTATTTTTTTTTTAAATTACCCCTTTAATTTTTGTATGTTTTCATTACCTATATACATTAAACAGCAAGTCGAATGATGGTTTTTAATTGTACGTACCTGTAGGTATTGTCTTCGCAGAACTTGGTATATAGCATCACATGTCTCAGGAATGATGTGCCCTAGAGCTTGAGTTGATATTACAGTTGAGTACTTGGGACATTCATATGACCTTCCTTTTGCAAGGAATCGCAAGGTAGCTGCTAGCCTCTCATGCGGAGAAATAGCATTTCTCATTACAGTGTCTTTTTTTTAATTAGTGGAGACACCAGTGCAAGTAATTTTTTATAAACTCCTTCACTCATCCGTGAGTAATTACGGTAGTCTTCATGTTCAACTGTCAACTCTCTTATCAGATTCACGTGAGTAAAACTATTCCTTTTCAACAACCACTCTGGATCATTTTCCGCGTTTCTTCTTTTCTTTTTTCTGATTGATGGCTACGCACAACCTGATCAACGCGATATCATCGTCGGATGCCATGATAAAAAAGACTGAACTGAAAACCTTTCAAGTATACCGGAACGTGTATGAGCTCAAAACCTGTACAGGTATACCTGGACGTCTATGGCCGACCTAACATGTATAAGATACAGGACTTCGCCACTTGCACAATTGAGGACGTTCCAGGCACAGAGAAATAAAATCAGTACTTTATGAAATTATTATCGTTTTATTTTATTTTCCTCGTTTCCTCGTCCTAATAACCAATTGAGTCGTTCTTAAGTTCCCAAGTTACACGCAGCCTGATGCACAGCTATCCAGTGAAAAGGAAGTTCCTAAGTGACACGAGGTATAAATCGGAGATCAAATTCCGACATATTAAATAATCTCATAGAAAGGTAAATGCAACGATTGCACAAAAAGCATGAGATAAATTCAAGTAACGGATATGCGACAGACATTACGTTGCAATTTTGCATTCACCTGTACAAGTAACATAAGTTGCATACGCTGCATAATTTTGTTGAAATCGTTTTAACTTTCAGGTAAAAATGTAAAAGCTAAAACAGTTAATTTTGAGACACGGTCGGAACAACTCGTTATTTTTATAAAAGAAAAGGGTACAATAAAATTATATAGATCTTCAATAGATGTGTTTTATTTCTTTCTTTTTTTGTATCAAACCACGAAGGGATGTACAAAACTGGCGCAGTCGGAAAAACAGCCGAAGAGGTAATAACCGTGTAATAGTGTCGTTTTAAACTAGCATAATCGGTAAAATCGCAACGCTAACAACAACAAAACAGTTAAACGTCGAAAAGGCATAAAAAATCAAAATACTAGGTTCACCGAGTCCTGAAAAAGGATAAGCCTTTATAGGTCTTAATCTCTTCGCTGAGGCTGGCGAGAGAAACTGATTTTAAAGTAAAAGTAATTATGTTGAATAAACCTTGTAAATTAAACCGAAATCACTGTGGAAAGAAGAGTGAAACGAGTACAGTCATTTAACCTGGGGAGAAATATTGAACCCAATATGGAAGCCCAGCTGCACGAAATGCAACGCAGACTGCAGGCAAAAGAGGAGCAGATACAACCATTGGCAACTGGCAATCCAGCAGTTGAACCTGGAATAAATCACGACCGAACGACGAGAAAAAGTTTTAAGGGAGATCAAGCACATGGTGATCTTCACCGGTGGGAACGAAGTTACCATAAACGTCTTTATTGCCAATATCGAGTACTACTTAAGCAGGATAACGAACGAAGTAGAGAGACGAACAGCAGTACTTACCATTTTTTACGAAAAAATCAGGGAGAAGCGAAGAATTATATTATCAACATAACAGAGAAAGACAACTGGGACTTCATCAAAGAACAACTAAAGCTCAAATATCGACCAGACACCGAACTACATTTACAGGCGAATAGTTAATATAAGAGTAAGTACAATTGAAGGAGTAGCTGATCAAATTCAACAAAATTAAATATAAGACAGACGAATTGTTAGTATTTCATGAGGAGAGCTCCGGTTCAAATTTGATCAATGTAAATTCCCAATTAGTAAACACAGTAAAGGAAATGTCTCAAGGAGTCATATTAGATAAAATTTTCGGAAAAGATGATATAGATGAAATCATTAGAATCTTAAGATGCAGGCGATTCGAGAATGAAAGTATCAGACCTTATTATAGAAAAAGTAAATATGATCAGGGCAATACTAAGAACAGAAATAGGCATGGATGTGAAAATATTCGAAATTATCAAAAGCAATCAAATACTGACGGACGTCTACGACAAAACGACAGAGACATGAAAAAAAAGTATAATTCCAAACAGAACCAGATCTCAAACCAACAGTTTGAAGCTCAAAATTTTAGCCAGTTTAGGAAAGATTCGGGCAGGTGGAATAACAATTATAATTATAGCGATCAGAATAAGCAGTGGAATAATAGCATTTCGGCGCAACATACGCGCAATCTAGGTGACCCTATTGAAGTCAAAAATATTGAATGTCAATGTAATCCAAGACAAAATCACCGCAAAAATAACACTTCTAGCAACAATAACAATGGCCAACATGAAGTGGATTCACAGTTTTTATCAACTAGCCTCGGAAAATTTACCTCTTGTTAGAATCAAAATCAATAATAGCAAATTTTTAGCACTGATAGACACCAGGTCATCATTCAATCTCATGAATGACAAAATTACACTATTTCATAAAGTTAATATAACTCCCATCCATTTTTCTACAATAACCGGCAAAGATTCAATTGAATACGAAGTGCATACATCCGTGTCATCAGAATTCAAATTACCACTACACGCAAAAATTCGGTGGAAACTTAAATCGCTCCATAAGAAGAAATCCGATTTAATTATAGGATCTGATATACTAAGCGCTTCAGACGCAATTACTGACTTTGAAAGAAAAATTATCTATGTGGCTGGACCAGTCATACGATTTGTAAATAATCCCTTTGATGACAACAAAATAATCCAGTTGGAACAAATAAATAACAATTATCTTCAATATTTGAAGCTAGAACACCTGAATAAGGGAGAACATCTAGCGATAGAGTCATTAGTGAAAAACTATGAACATCTATTCTTCAAAGAAGGAGATATTCTAACTAGCACTCATGCGATTCAGCACGAGGTAAAAACAATAACAGACCAACAAATCAATGCAAAGTTATATAGATATTCGCCTAATCACGAAGCGGAAGTACGGAGGCAAGTCAGTGAGATGGAGACACAGAGGATAATTCGGAAGAGTTGTTCCAAATATGCTAGTCCTCTGATAGTTGCCTCCAAAAAATCTGACAATTCAGGGATTCAAAAGTTCAGACTAGTGATCGATTATCGTCGACTAAACGAGGTCACAGTTGACGACAAATTTCCTTTACCAAATTTAAATTCCTTGTTGGACAAACTGGGAAGAGCACAATATTTTTCAACAATAGATTTGGCGAAAGGTTATCATCAAATTTTAGCCAAAGAAGAGGACCGCCACAAGACCGCATTTGTTACACCTCATGGGTTATACGAATTTGTAAGGATGCCATTCGGGCTGAAAAATGCCCCGGCAACCTTTTAGCGGCTTATAAATGGAGTCCTACGAGACTATATTAATAAATCATGAGTGTTTTACTTGGATGATGTACTCATATTTAGTACATCCCTTCAAGAAAACATACAGTCACGAAAAGACATCTTTAGAGCCGGTCTTTCGGTTGAAAAATTCATGGGTCACGTACTAACGAAAGACGGCCTAAAACCGAACCCAGAAAAAAACAAAGTCATTGAAGAACTAGAATTACTGAAGGATGTGAAAGAAATCCAAAGTTTCTTATGTGTAACAAGATTCTACAGAAAATTCATTCACGATTATGTGGCCCAACCAATCACGAAATACCTGAAAAGGGGAACAAAAGTGAATGTAAGAAACCCCACATACATAGAAGCCTTCGAAAAGTTAAAAACAATTATAACCACTCACCCTATTGTTCATTTTCCTGACTTCACAAAACCTTTCCAGCTAACTACCGATGCCTCTGCATACGCGATTGGTGC
The DNA here is from genome assembly GCA_963942545.1 of Oxycera nigricornis. Classification (NCBI taxonomy): domain Eukaryota; kingdom Metazoa; phylum Arthropoda; class Insecta; order Diptera; family Stratiomyidae; genus Oxycera; species Oxycera nigricornis. The sequence goes on along the minus strand of OZ012661.1, from coordinate 31,649,871 downwards.
AGTGTTAGCAAAGAACTGTTTCGCTTCAAGAACATTAAATGTCCACAAAAGTAGATATTTCGCAACGGACAAAAACTTTCTTGCGATTGTGTGGACGGTAAGTTATTTCAGGCCGTACCTATACGGTAATAAAGTTATAATATTTATTGATCATCAACCAATTAAACATTTACACGCAAAATATAGCGGTAAAGACATTGCTCCTTAATATCATAGATGGCTACTCAAACTCTCAGTTCAAAAGAGCTAACACTTTCACAAGTAAACACATAAAATCCACAGCTTAACATACAAAACAACATAAGGTGAGAAAATCTTCCTCAACCGGAAATGAGAAAACTATACAAAAGACGTTCATGAAGAATGCGTGTGTTTGATATATTTGACAAATAAATAACATAGCAATGCAGAAAGAGTGTATGCAGTCTGAATAGGATACTTTTGCCACGCCTCCAATTCAGAGTAACATTTTAAAAACAGAAGACGTTGCCTACAAACCCATTCCATCCCTGGAAACTTCCTCTGTAGTAGAATTTGTTTCACTCGGTCATGAAGACATATCGTGACGTATTCAGCATTTACTTACGACTCAAGATGCAGCTGATTAAGCTGGAAAACGACAAAGAAGAACACAGGTAAAGAGATAGTTATGGAAGCCGATGGGTCTCATAGAGTACCTGATCCAATCGGTGTATACAATCTCATTCACTCACTTTTTAGTTAATGCACTCTACAATTAAATGGTAAGAATATAGTTCAGACAGACAAAAATTACCATTATCGTGCTAACATTGCAAATTTACTGAATTATGAGAAAAACGCAGCATCAACTCATTAAGCATCAGTGGGATGGCATTTAGATCAGATTGAGATAGAAGTAATTGAATACTCAACATCTGGCGGTGGTCCTACTGAGTTAAATGACGGTTGCCTGGAAACATATATAATGTTTAAAAAGGGTAACGTGGTCGAGTTGATGCGTACAATTCATATCGATTTTTTAAATTAAGATGAACTTTTAATGAACGGTGTGTTTCTATAAGTATAAATACCAATAAAATATGATATTTTAAGTCTCTAAATGAATTCAAAACCACCAGCATGACACATTGCCAGGTAAATATAGAATATTCCATAGAAGGGCAATTGAATTTCTTTAAAAAGATATCAGTAGCTGGCTTTACATCAAAAAACAAGCTTTACTCGAAGGAAATCCTGTATCACATCTACTACACTTCTTTTTCTACTTAAATATTCAATCTCTTCCATCGAGCGAGTCTTAATTCTCCTTGCCGCTAAAGGGGAGCTTATATTTTTCGCTTATAATTCCATGATGTTATTGAAAAGAAAAGTGATATTTGATTGAATTACATTTGAAGAATAGAGCTTGAAAGTGGATCCTGAAAGTAGATCCTGATGCAAAAAGTCAACAGCCAAATGCTGAAAATCATCTTCCGGAAGTGGAGAGCCAATTTCCTGTTGTGGAAGTGACACCACAGCCTCTTTCACCTTGTCTTCCACTCTTGAAGACACATTTTTCATCTAGAAAGAGGAAGGTCAATCTTAGGCAAGCATGTCTAATCAAACTCAAGCGAGCAGCGAAGACCCCAAGAGCTTGGGAACATTCAACTAACGTGGAAGAGGAGCATACCCTGACCATGTCACCGAGGACCATCCAGGAGTTGGAGAAACAAGGAGTACTGGTAAACACCATGGACATGCCGGGAGTTTCTTAAGACGTAGCTACTTCCGAAGAGGACAACAAACTCAAGGTGAAATCCCATAACCGCTTTCTTAGGTTCAAATCTGAAGAAGAATTGTGCAAATATAGGAACCTACACCTTCTGAGCGACTGCTTCAAGCCAGCAGCTGACAGACTAGTCTCAAGTACCTCTAACTCTAAAAACGTAAACTTAAATTTTAAAGAAATGAATCAATCCAAGAAAACAATTCATTCAGGAGAGGAGATACAGAGAATTCGTGTGAGAGTAGAAAAGTAAGATTAAATTAAAAGAGAAGTAGTGTGTGCACGGATAAAGTAATAAAAACTGAAGAATAATCTTCTTACGTATATCGGCGTTTCACTTTCGAACTTGTTTATACAAGTTCGAAGGTGAAACGCCGATATACGTAAAATAAGATTTGTAAAATGTGGATAGAAACCAAACTATCGCACATCGAAATAGTTATAAAACACGAAGCCATACGTCTAAACAACAAAGATGAAGTTATTTTTGTGAGTGTTGGGAATTCCCTTAAATGAAACGTGATATTTTGTATATTTATTGCAAAAGATCTAGCAGTCACACCTTTCCGCTTATCCTGTAACCGATATCGGCACCGTGTATCCAACTCGACGGACCAAAATGGTGGGGTCCTTTAAATGAAACGTGATAGTTTGTATATTTATTGCGTTTATTTTTGGTTACACGAGATAAATGATAACAGGTCAATATGCGGTGTTGGTCGAAGCAAGACTGCCCTATTAACGGACAATACCGGTCTAGCAGCGGTGTCGGTTGGAGAAAGACTCTGCCGGCAGCGGATAACTCGTTTTGATGCACTCGAAATTCAACCCAGGGCTGTAATCTCAAACAGTCAAGGATTCAACAACTCAATTCAATCCGAAAACTGGTGTTAAAATAATTAAATAAATATATTTGCCGCAGTCGGTAAATTATGCCAAGTGCAATAGCTTTAGTACGAACGAACAAATTCATTTAGTGCGAACTAAAAGTTTAAACTTTTACACGTGAGTTTCAACTCTTAGTGACAAATCGAACAATCTAAGTCGAAAAGACTTACTCGTCTTCATTAAACAAGCTTAAATTAATGTGCAAGACAACTTTAAAGCGAGCTACGCAGAAAGTAAAGCCATCGATCAACATCAGTCAACTCACTCGCATCATCAGAACGACATCTATCACAATGACACTATAAGGCCTCCGCTCATCAACACAAAATTAAAACTTACAATGGATTCAATGCATCCCGGCATGGATTTGACGGTAGTAGCCGACATCAACTCAAAAGTTTCAGACATGGAAGATGTCCTGATCCCGATCCTGCAGACGTACGGTACTATTCACAAAATAGAATTTGCAACAAAATAAAATGTAGAATAATTGGTAGAACTAAGTTAATTTTAGATGCAAGCTCCCATATAATAAAACAGGAGGATATGAAAAAAATATTATACGTATATTTTTCAGACCAAAAAAATCATACACGGTTACTTATAGAGGATCAGTAATGGATTTTATTAACATAATCCAACAGACATTGACAAATTCAAATTTAAAAGTTGAACAAGAGCAAAGTCCAAATATAATACAATTAATTGGGGAAAATAAAAGTGTGACATTAGAAATACTAAAGAAAAATATTTCAGAACCAATCCGGATTATTTTTCCGCATAAATCTCGATGCATTCGAAAAGGCAATATACATTTTAACCGAAACAGGACACCTTTACCGCAAGAGGGAAATCAATCATTCCAAATTTAAAAATTAAAACAAACTTTACAAAAATAATACCCATAATCACAACCAAAATTTCCAAAGTAAAAATCAATATTTTGCCAATCAAAATCAGCAATTTCCGATCATAAACTAATATCAAATTTACTTTCATTGGATATAAATTTCATGACCTTTTTAATATGTAGTAATATATTTAATACTTATAAAGTGTAAATTGACCTTCATAAGTTATACAAACTTTAACAGTACTAAATTAACGATTTATTACTCCAGAGAAGAGAAGAACCTTGATAAATATATCAATCACATATATTTTACTGAAACTTATCGAGAAAATAACTATCATTGTTAGAACTAAACATTTGACTAAAGAGGACATTAAAAACCCTGTTTTTATTAAAAAATTATAAGGAAATATTCTTCCAAGAATGGAAAAATTTAACCTTCACTCATGAAAGAAGACATGAGATCAAAACAACTAATAACACGACCAAGGTGTTACTAAAAAGGTTTTCCTTTTACAAGAATCTGCTTCAACTGAAGAAGCTGATTCCACTTCTGTAGCAGAAACTGACCCAGAATCTGGTCCAGCTCATGCTTCGGGCTCTGCCAACTCAGGGCGAATATATCGTGTTCCTGGAAATACTCTTCGCGGCAAGAATCAAAATGTTTGGTCAACTAATAAGGGTCAAATATTTCACAGAACTTCAGCTATGAATACAGTAAACACCGCTCGAGGATCAACTCATATATGTAACATTTTTTATCCTTTGCAAATCTTTCATATTTTCATAGCTAACGAAATCATATCTGAAAGTGTAAAATTAATCAATGTCGTAATGATTTCTAAACGCCAAAACTTATGAGAAATTACAGCGACTCATAGAGACCCTACAGATTTAGAGATTCGTACATTTATTGGAATATTATCAGTCATAAAGGATACATATTTCAACAGATGACCTGTTTCATCCTACTTTTTTCTGGCACGCGATACATTTCAGTCATGAACGAAGAAAATTTTTAGTCAAATGCTTGATGGATGACAAGGTTTGCGACCGATTCTTGAAATGTTTGAGAACTGTTCATAAAACAATGTCAAACCAATTATATTCCTGGATCGGAAGTGACAATTGATTGCTCGTTCGGGTTTCAGAGCCAGATGTCCATTTCGGATTTACATTCTGAACAAGCCAGATAAATATGGAATTAAGTTTCCGATGATGAGTGATGTAACCTCCAAATGCAATGATCTATATACAAATTAGCAACATATATGCTTTATGACCTTCCACCCAACCCAATACACTTGACCAGCTTGCACATAATACCATTTCCGCTCCAAATTATTCACCTGATCGAAGCATCAGCAATTTCCCACAACAATAGAATTATCGAGACACATGCGTCTGCGATAGCAATTTTCATGTGAAAATTCCGCCGGCAATCAGACGCAGTAATCAGCACTAAGTAAGTATTAAATAGATCTAGCGTGTAAGAAAAATGTCAATTGTAAAGTGTAATCGTTGAAATAAACATTGTTTTTTTTAAACCCGTCTTACGAGTTTAGTTAACTGGCGCCCGAGCAGGGACCACTTCACACTTGATTCGCATGGTGTAGATTCAGTGCTTTAACAAAATCCTAAATTACAGGTGATAACCGGTAACCAGTTTACAGTTTAGGAAAGCCAGAAATCCCAACGCAGGACACAGCAAATAGTGATTACCCAATCACGCAGCAAATCAAGGAACGAGGCCGCCGAGTACTTGCTTCAACCGAAGGAAGAAAAAGGATGTTGCAAACTCAACAGACGCCTTCATCAGAAGAAGTGGTCACCACCAAAAGGAAATCCAACAACCAAGGATTCATCGATTGTTCAACGAAGTAGCACCAACGAAGACCTTGGAAAAGCACTCACGGTCATCAGCCAAGTTACGAGGCGTTCATCAATCAAACTACAAACGTTACAAACCAAGGATTCATTATTTCATCAACGAGGAAGCACCAGTCGATTATCGAAACGAGTCGAAGCCAATGATGCTTCTCACAGAATTTTGGCTTGTTACGTAAGTCGAATTTTAAGTCACTTCAAATATAATTATTGAATTATTTTTATTTCGATAAATAACTATTTAAGTAGAAAAACAAGTGTAATATTGCCTGTGAAAAAAATATCATTTGTGTTTGGTCGAACAGTTTGTAAAAACAAACTTATAGTCTTTTGAATATAAAAAAATAAAATTCATTCGTGTTTGGTCCTTAACAAAAATTTATAGCCTTCTTAATATAAAAAAAGAGAAAAAATTGCTTGTGCGTGGAGCAAATTTGTGCTTGTTGTGATTTATAATTGTAAGTTGTGATCGCGAATTATCCGATAATATGTCTAGCCCAAGCAAATTGTTAAGGCCATCCAGACTAGATATGAACGCGGGGTTGCCTCCACTACCCGAGAATAACGTTTTAAATCAGGTTGAAGCACCCCGGGGGCAATGCAAGTACTTCTCAGAGTTTCGTAAAGTCTCCCCAAATGCTACAATCCCTTGAACTACACGAATATATCGAGTGCAGTGTCAGAAACACTTAGGGTTCAAGGAGCGCAAATTTTTCGTTCCATAATGAACCCGGCATCGGATACTTACAATGATGTTGATATTCCAATTCAAATCAATGAAAACTTGGATTTGTCGGGAAAGGATAGAATCCCTGATGTCGTGAAGAGTCTGCGACAATTTTCTGGTGAAGACGGCGAGTTTAGTTCATGGAAGAAAAGTGTCGAAAGAATACTTCGAATCTATGAACACCTCAAAGGAACACCAAAATAATACGGAATTCTTTCTGTCATCAGGAATAAAATCGTAGAACACGCAGACATAGCTCTCGAGTCCTACAACACTCCCTTGAATTGGAGCAAAATCTGCAAATGTCTGACACTTCACTATGCGGATAAGAGGGACTTAGGAACGCTGGAATATCAAATGACAACCTTAGTGCAAGGAACTCAAACAGTCCCCGAGTTTTACCAAGCCGTGTATAATCACTTATCACTTATTTTAAATAAATTATGTTCATTAGACCATTAAGGGCACGAGTCTCTTAACATAATGACTCAGTGCTACAGAGAAAAAGCACTAGATACATTTGTAAGAGGCCTTAAGGGTGACTTACCAAGACTGCTAAGCATCTGAGAACCAGCAGGTTTGCCACAAGCACTACACCTTTGCCTGAAAATGCAAAATAGAGACTATCGCATCCAGCACGCTAACAACACACATAGCGTCGTGCGAAAGTCTCATCATGTGTCAGCTCCTCCTATTCCTCCTAAGAGGAACTATCTTTCACTTCCACGTCCATTTCCAGCGCCCAGAAGGCAATTTTATCCGGAACTAGTACATAATCCACAATCTCTTCAACCACCACGATGCTTGCACAACCAACAACAGTTCCAACAATTAAGATAGCCTCATAATCCTCGACCCCTCCCTCCCAAGCCAAGACCAAGGCCTGAGCCGATGGATGTAGATCGATCCATAAGGTCCCTAGCGGTAAATTATCAGAATCGTCCACAAAATCCACAATTATACACTCAAAATGACCAGCCAGGCAAAACAATCAGTATCCTGGTAAACAACAGCGCATGTTTCACACGAACAGTTACAACTAGACTTGGGTCGTTCCGGACATACATAGTTCTCGGAAACATGTCCACTGCTGGAACTATATGACATAGTTCCGAAAAGTGACATGTAACATGTCCAACATGTCCGAATATATTTAGGATTAGCGCATAAAGCACACCCAAATCCAACAAAAATATTCCTAATATCCGCTAGTTAACATGTCTGGACTTCGGACTTGATAGTTCCATTCAAATGTGATAGACAACTCCAGGTTCAAAAGTTCCACAGGCGTTTCCGGATTAATATTGAGATAGCTCCATACAAACATTATCCGACACCGGACCTAACTATTGACGAGCACACAGTTCCGTGCGATGCGCAAATGTTTGATATTGATTGAGCCTGGAGATTGATATGCTTGGTGCAGTATGTATGTACATATTTACATACATTGTATGTATATGGAATGAGAATGAATATTATGTATGCATTAGCGGCCTTTACACTTACACGCTTTCCCACGCGCTTGGAGCGTGGAGGAAAGCGCGCGCGTAAAACTGTCCAAGTAATCGTGTGGGAAAGATTTGATAGCCAAAAAGTGAGAACACGCTTTCCCACACGAAAGCGTTTCTACTTTACGGCGCGATGGAAAGAACGCAAGTATAAAGGCGAATCCTGCACGCAATCCCCGGCGCGTGGAGTGGTCGTCAAACGAACAGTTTTGTTTTGGCGTGTACACTATTGTGCAAAGTGTGTATACTAATTTTGATATTTTTTGGTGATGGAATTGCAAAGAAGACGCAACGCCACACTGGCAAATATTGGACTAATAGGAAATGTAGGATTGACAAAAAAAAAGAAAAAAGAGTGTTTGGGTGAAAGAATACAGACGCCGCTATGGTCATTTACCGTTGATAAATGAGCTACGCGAAAATCACCCAAAAGATTTCGTAAACTATTTGAGAATGAGTCCTTCGTCTTATGATGTGTTACTTCAAAAAGTAGGACCAAGAATAAGGAAACAAGATACCCACCTGAGGAAAAGCATCAGCGCTGATGAACGTTTAACAGCGACTCTCAGATTTTTGGCCACTGGACGATCTTACGAGGATTTGAAATTCTCGACAGGGATATCTGCTCCTTCTTTAAGTAAAATCATTCCAGAAACATGCAAAGCTATCTACGAAGTTCTCAAAGAAGACTACATGAAGATAATTGTTGAAACTCTTTAATTCATATGAATAAAACTTAATAATATAGTAAAACAACGATAATTCAGTCTTGTGGCAAAAAAATATGTAAAAAATTAAGTAGAAAAAGTAAAAATGTACTCATAAATTTTAATCAAAAAACAGTTTTCATTATTCATCATAACTTGAATTCTCAAAATATGATCGTAGTCCATCGAATTCCCCTGTTGATTGTCCCGAAGCAGATGTTGGTGTCAAATTCCTTGAAGTTTGTGATGTTAATGGACGTGAGAATGTTGAAGTTCCTCTTTTGTTGCAGTCGTTCTCGCAGACATCTGTGATTTCTGTTAACTTGTTCAATAGGCCCCGTCGAATGATATCACTTACCAAGGACTCGGCATAAATAGCCACGAAATCCCTATTTGCTTCCGGGAATCCACGGGTTTTGCAAAAATCAATTATAGATTTAAATGCAGTGTCCCGAAAATTTTTGTTTTTGTAGTCCTCACTTTTATTCTTCCACAAACAGGGAAAAGACTTATATAAGTTAATAAAGTCTGCAATTAACTCTTTTGACCAGAGACGAACATCCATTTTAAAACGAAATAAAATTCAAAGTAAAAACTCGAAACAGTTGCTAGAATAATAAACGACTGTCAGCAGAAAGCGTGTGGGAAAGCGTGCATCGACTTTCGACTTGTAAAACACTATAGGCACGGGATTGCGTGCATGTCGGCGCGTACGCAATCGCGCACTCCAACCGCAGCCTTTACACATGCACTCTTTCCCGCATTCTTTCCCGCTGGAGGCTCTTTCCGACAGGAAAGCGCGCAAGTGTAAAGGGGGCTAATCTTATCTTTTATTTCGTTTTTGAAATTCCCAACACACGAGTAGGTATTTCAAATTTTATTTCCCGCGTTTCATCTGTTTATTGTATGTGGTATTAAAAACTACTGTTTCACACGCCATTGAGAAAAGCTAGTCGTATTCAAAGTGTTTATTGGGCGGTCTATATTGTAGTTCTTGATCTCAAAAGGATCAGTATTTTGTACATTACAAGTTAAACTCTGTACCAAATTCCGAAAATATAATTATTTTATAGTGTGGGATTTACATATATTAATACTAATAGAAACATCAGGTAAGAAAAGAATAGTGCACCCATTCTATACATATTTTCAAAATATTTCGCTTTGGAAAAGGGCCACATTTTTTTAAGAGAAGCGGCTTTTCGGAATGGCACTACGTAGAAAAACAAACAGTCTTTGTGATCATTTTTCTGAAGTTGAGCCCAAAAAAGCTAAATGTCAGTATTGTTCGCAGTGCATAACTTTCACTTGTGGACGCCTGGGAAAACTAAGCAAACATTTGAAAAGAAAACATCCAACTATTTCATTGGGTCCAGTTGAGCGGCAACCATCAACATCTTTTCAGAGTTCAACAATCAACAGTGACCAAATAACTCCAAGTGAGGTTGTTTTACCACCAAAGTCTTTTGTGCAACAAAGGCTTGATGTATTCGCAAACCAATCTAGGTCTTTGAATTCAAATAGGAAAGCAACGATAGATGAACAACTTGTTTTAATGATTGCCAAGGAATATCATCCACTGAGGCTAGTAGAAGACATTGAATTTAAAAAATTTGTCACGCTTTTGTGTCCATCCTATTGCTTGCCTACCAGAAAAACAGTTTCGGAAGTGCTTTTGCCTCAAATTTATGAGAAAACTTTGCAACAAGTAGGAGTTAATATATCACTTGCCTCGTCAGTTTGCTTGACAACGGATGGCTGGACATTTATCAATAACAGAAGTTTTATTGCTATAACGGCACATTATGTTGATAGTGAGAAAGTGATATTAGTGTCCAATTTACTAGGTTGCCTGGAATACGATGGAAGTCATACAAGCATCAATTTGTGCAGCTTTTTGAAGTGTGAAACAACGAATTGGAACATTGAAAATAAGGTAGAAGTCATCGTAACAGATAACGCAGCGAATATACCCTCGGCAGTGCAATTGGGAGGTTGGCAATCTATAGGTTGTTTTGCACACTTGCTAAATTTGGTAGTTCAAAATTCACTCAACAAAATTTTATCAATTGTGCAAAAAGTGAAACGTATTGTTGACTTTTTCAAAAAAAGTTCGCAAGGCCTCTATCTCGAAGCTTTTTCATAATATTGAGAAAAAAATCAGATTTATGCTGAATGCACAATATTGGATCCGAGATTCAAAGCCAAAGGTTTTCGTGAGCAAGCTAATTTCAAGATGGCAATAGAAAACTAAAAGTTCAAACTTCGCAATACAGTACAAGCTTCAGATATTGCAGTGCCTACCTTTCTTCATTAACGTATCGACTACACCTGAATTTGCAAGTTCATCAATATGGGATGAATTTGATGCTGAAATCACCCGCATAACTCGCGAAATTTCGGAACCTGCTGGCGTTGTAGAACTGCAAAAATATATTGAGGAACCATTCATCACTAGAAAGGAGGAACCACTTATTTGGTGGACCCGAAGAAAATGCTTTTATCCTATTCCCTACGAATATGCATTAAAACGTTTAAATTTAGTTGCAGCCTCAGTTCCATGTGAACGAATTTTTTCGAAGCCAGGACTTATTCAAAATGAAAGACGAACAAGACTTTCTTCAAAGGAAATATCTCAACTTATTTTCATAAGTACCAATACTTAGTTTTATGAATTATACCTATATAAGTATACCTAGTTTTAAAAATTTAATAGATTTTTAAGAAATAAACTTTAAAAACATACCAATGCAAGATCTTAATGATTTTACCTTTATCTATGCCTAATATGCGTTAGTAATCCTTTTATTTTGTAGCTCTAGAACTAGTTCCAACTACGAAAAGAACGATTTCATCTCCGTTCCGCCTTCGGAACTATATTTTGCACCTCTAGTTACAACATACAGCCGGAGGTACTTAATAAGGTAATGAACCAGTCGCAGTGCGAATCCGATCGACAGGACCTCATCGAATATTTGGCGGAAAATGAAACAGTTTCCTTCCCACCAGAACTGGAACAGGACGAGGAACGGGTCACTAACGACCAGACCTTGAATGAATATATCAATGAAGACTCTGCTAACGAGCAAGTTGACGACATCTATTTTTTAGATTAAAGCGCTCTTGGCTCCCCTACTTTGAATTTATACCAAGGAGTGGAGAGCCCCTCAAATTTTTAGTTGATACAGGTTCAAATAAGAACTATATTCAGCCTAGGCACATTAGAAACCCTCTTCCTAACGACAGATCTTTTACCATTAACTCAGTTTCATGAAATATAAAAATTACACATCATTCATTTATTCAAATTTTCGGTCGAAAAATTGGAAAAATTAAATTTTATATACTCCCTAGCCTTATATCATTTGACGGCATAATTAGCAACGATAGTCTTCGAAAAATGAATGCAGTCATCTAACTGTATGAATATCCTTTCTGACCTTGTCATTCCTCTTAAACAAGAATTATCAGCTGCCGTTCATAACGCTAATCTCAGAATTTCTCATATGAATAAAGATCAGACGAGTCAATTATCTAGAATCATCGGTAAACATCCGAATCTCCTTTCAGAACCTGATGAAAGGCTCACTTTGACAACCAGTGTCAGAGGAGAAATCCGAACAACCACAGAAGAGCCTGTGTTTTCTAAGGCATACCCTTATCCCATGGCATTGAAAGCAGCAGTTAAAAAAGAGATAAATAAGCTTCTTCAAGATGGTATCATTCGACCATCCAAATCCCCCTATAATTCGCCTGTCTGGATAGTGCCCAAAAAAATGGACGCATCAGGCGAAAAAAAAGTATCGTCTCGTGATTGACTATAGAAAACTTAACTCAGTCACCATTCCGGATAGATATCCTATCCCGGAAATTAATGAGGTTCTTGCCAACCACTTCTCGATAATAGACCTTAAATGTGGCTTCCACCAAATTCCCCTTTGGCAAAATGACATCGAAAAAACAACCTCCTCTGTCAATAACGGAAAGTTTGAATTCACCCGCCCACCATTTGGTGTCAAAAACGGGTCCTCAATTTTTCAACGAGTTCTTGATGATATTTTAAGAGAACACATTGGCACACGTTGTTATGTGTACATCGACGATATCATCATCTTCGGAAAAGATGAAGTAGAGCACTTCGAAAATTTGGAAGCCGTGTTTAAAACTCAAGAAAAAGCAAACTTGAAGATCCAAATAGATAAATGCGAATTCTTTCAAGAACAGATCGAATTTTTAGGCTATGTCATCGGTACAAATGGTATAAAAACCAACCCAAAAAAGGTCCAGGCAATCGTCAACTTATCACCTCCCAAAACTCTTAAAAAACTTAGGTTATTCCTTGGAATGTGAGGTTATTATCGGCGCTTCATTCCGAATTACGCTAAAATAGCAAAACCCCTAACATCCCTTTTAAGAGGGGGAAGATGGACGAGTGTCCAAAAAACGCCTCGAAAAATAAATCTATTCATTTAGACAATAAAGCGTTACTAGCATTCGAACAGCTAAAAAATTGTTTAATATTCAGAGACGTTGTGTTAATGCACCCCAATTTCGAAAAGGCTTTCGAACTTACAACTGACGCTTCTAACTACGCCATAGGAGCAGTCCTTTCGCAGGACAACAAGCCGATTATGTTCCTTTCTCGCACCCTCAGTAAAACTGAGGAAAATTATGCAGCAAACGAGAAAGAAATGCTCGCCATCATATAGGCACTTATTGTATGGGTCAAAGAAGGTACATATTTTTACTGATCACCAACCATTAACATATGCCTTATCGAATAAAAATACAAATTCCAAAATGAAGCAGTGGAAGCCAATACTCGAAGAGTACAACTACGAACTCAAATACAACCCTGGAAAAACGAACGTCGTAGCTGACTCTCTATCCAGACCTCACTAACGCCATCCGTACACAGTGACGGTAGTTCTTCACGCAATTTAATCCCTACTGTTGAAGTCCCAGTCAATTGCTTCCGTAATCAACGAAGACAGTTACCAGATACTTAATCCATTTAGCAACTACACCAGGCACATCATCATCAAGCCTGCATATGCAAATGTCAATATAATTAATGTGTTCAAGAGGTATATAAATCCAAATGTCATAAATGGTCTCTTGACCAACGAAGAGACAATGGGTAGAATACAAGAAATCTACCCACTCCACTTTAAAAACTATCGAATCCGTTTTACGCATAAGATAGTAGAAGATGTGCCCAATGAAACTGAACAGGAAGATCGCATCGTCAGAAATCACCGCCGAGCACATCGCAACCCAGAAGAAAATAGACTCCAAATTCTCAAAAATTTCTACTTTCCGAAAATGTCTTCAAAAATAAAGAGATTTATAAAGCAATGTTCCATACGCAAAGAAAACAAATATGATCGCCATCCGAACAAGCCTTTACTCAATCCTACTCCTATTCCACACTATGAACAGTGTGTCCTGGATATGTAGGAATAGGAGAGTAGCCTGATCGAAGCATCAGCAATTTCCCACAACAATAGGAATTTACCGAGACACATGCGTCTGCGTTAGCAATTTTCATGTGAAAATTCCGCCAGCAATCAGACGCAGTAATCAGCACGAAGTGTTAAAAAGATCTAGCGTGTAAGAAAATTGTAAAGTGTAATCGTTGAAATAAACATTTTTTCAAACCCGTCTTACGAGTTTAGTTAACATACAGGCTGTAATTTATGTGTAAGCAGACTGTACGGTAAAATTATATGCATGTGTGAGTTGGCAAACGCGGTGCCCAGCAACATCTCTACTAGCGGCCAAGTTGCAGCCACGCGTCGAACGGCGAGCACAGTTGAAATTTACGTCGATCATTAGTATTCTTAAAATCAAGTTATGGGTGTGGTTCCGAAACGAGGGAAATAAGAACAAATTCGATCCGATAGCGTGTTATTCAGGTTTTTATTTGCGTTCCTATTCTTAACTGAACATATGTTCGCCCTTTTCGGGTTATTTTAAAATCTTATCTTATTTCACATATATTTAATTGATAAACAAATAAGACAGTTTCAAATTTAGAATACATTTCTTATCTTTAAGTAAACATTGCAAAGATTGTTAATTTTGACCTTTTTGAGTCATTAGAATATTTTCAAATGTTATCGGCTTCTTTCAACCATCTGGTAGCAATTTGGTTGTTGTTATTTCCTTCTCGGTTATCCGTTGGTTGCTGGTTTGCTGACGTAACTATCATAATAAGTATAAGTATATTTTAGTATTCTTGAAATCATAAAAAACACTGTTGTTATTATACAATAAAACTGGTGTTTTATTTCAAGAATATAAGATTGGCGACGAGTGTAAATGGGCGGTGCGTGAGTTATACCCACCCCCACAAATAGCCCAAACAGAGACATATCAACAATACTTTCATTCAACAAGACCCAACAAGAAAGCTGTTAACAATACCACTTTTACGTACCTATCATAAAACTAGATTCAAACTATTTTCGCGCCTTTTCTGCCCGAAATAACTAAATCAGAAAAATACCTACCTGGCAATGATTATTTGAAAGTATAAAGCTCGCCAAGTTCCGAGAAAAGCTGTTCAAACACGTCGTCTCGCTCCAACCCTCGGATCGTGCTCAAGCTTTCTCGAATAAGAGTGATCGATCATGCCACGCTACGCGAAAAGTAGCTTTTCGATATTCGACGTGCCGGAAATGGTGCGCGGGGAGGGAGTTGCGATTAGTCTGGCGAACCAGACGGATGGAGTTCGAGGAGAAGTTGAAGCCGAATGTGAGGTTCTGTCGTCGTAGTCGAGGAGAGTTGAAGCCCGTCGTGAGGTTCTGTCGTCGTATTCGAGGAGCAGTTGAAGCCCGTCACCAGGTTCTGTCGTCGTATTCGAGATCCGGCAGAAATCTTGATCGAGTAGTTGGAATCCAACTCAAGTCAGCGGACTTGCGAATCGAGCAAGATTCATCTAGTGGAGCGACCAGACAGCGCACCTTGACGATAAAATGGCTTCAGTTAAATCGTAACCATTAAAAAAACGTATTATTGGGAATGTTTTAAGCGTCGCATTAGAGGTATCCAATGTCAAATACCAGTTATAACTTTAAATGATCTCGTAAAGAAAAATACGAGAAAAAAAGGAAAAGAAAATATATAGATGTTCGATTTCTTCATAATCTTATTTAATCGCTAAACCGTCGATCGGTCAGGAATTGTATGTATAATAATAATATTATAAGGTTAATGCATGAGTTACTTCTAATGAGTGCTGAGTGAAAATAAGTAAACAAAAAAATATTTTTTTAGCTTGTTGATCCAGTAGCGATATAATAAAGGATGTTAAAAATGGAGTAGCAAAAGAAACAACAAGTGATGTGATTTTCTTTTTTTCATAGGAGACGCATGTGCGAATGGGTTTCGGGGTTCTTCTCTTTCTCCAAAAACCCACGACTCGGTGAGCTAATCGCGAAAAAAAAATGTTAAATCGGGACCACCACTATGCGGTCGACGTTGTATCAGTCCCGGCGGCGCGGGTGCACACGAGGCATCCGGGGTCGAGGAGCGTCCAAAATAGTGGAGCACTCGATCTCGGATCCTCGGGTTTTTGCGCGAAGTCGGGACTGTGACACCACATATGAATTCAGATAAGATCAGAAGATAACAAGACCACCCAAAAATACTTTAATCGCTTATCTCATATTCAATCTCATTAAATGCAGAGTTACATCCGTTTCAAAATCATTCGTCAATAAAGACTTGCATCCACAGCAAATTGCTTATCTTAATGACAAAGCTTGCATCCGCAAGAATCGTTGTCTGAATTCAGCGAATCTGCATGGGAATTTAGCGATAAGAACTCAGTATAAAAGCATTGGGCACTAGGTTAAGGAAGTTAAGTTGTAATTCAGATCAATCTCAAGTGCAGTTCAATTTAAGACCGGTTTAAGTAATCGAGTATTTGAAGGAATCAAATAAAGTGTTTTATTATTTTAAAACAGTGGTTTCATTTAACACGGTTTCGTGTAGAGACTCAAAATTATTTTTTAAGTTTAATGTACGCAAAGTACATAACTCATGTAGATGAAAAAATTCTGAGGAATTTTCAACTTCAATTTTGGCACGAACGGAAGGGTTCGAAGTGCAAATATTAAAGATTTGACTGCCGAGAGAGAAATTAGCTGAAGAAAGAGCTAAATTAGTGCGTGAAAAAGAATTCGCCAGACAATTAGAATCAGTGGTGGGGGGCAACCGAAACAAAGACAATGTCATCGGAAAAGTGGGGAACCATTGAACCGTTCGAAGAAGGCGAGGATTGGGGGCAAAGGCAAGACCGTTTGGAACTGTACATCAAAATGAACGATATTAAGAAGGAAAAAGAAGTGTTGTTATTATTAACGTCAATTATACATAAAAATGAACGATATTAAGAAGGAAAAAGAAGTTTTGTTACTATTAACGCCAATTGGGAAAAAGTCTTACGCGCTTTTGAGTGATTTGTGTGTCCCAGCTAAACCATCAGAAAAAGACTTTAACGGACTTGATGAAAAATCACCTCCAGACCGGCCCAAGTGAAATAAGTGAACTCTATAAGTTTAAAAAGTGCACGCAAACGGACAGGGAAAATGTACAAAATTTTTGTGCAAAATTAAAAAGTTTGACGCTGCATTGTGGCTTTGGTACGGACTTGGACAATAATTTGCGCGACCAATTTGTGTGGGGAATCCGCAGTGATTCGATAAAAAAGAGACAATTGGGCGAAAAAAAATCTAACATTCGACAAAGCGGTGGAGATTGCCTCAGTTATGGAATTGACCGCGAGAGACGTTGCAAATATGAGCTCAACAGGGAATTCCTAAAACGGCATCGTACGATTCATTGTTTAGTATTTATGAGTCTAATAAGATTTTAAACAAAATTGAATTATGTCTGTCGGTTGAAAATCAAAAAATTAATTTTGAGGTGGACATTGGATCGCCGATCACGGCGATATCAGAGAGTTTTCACAGGGAAAATTTAGAACGCAAAGCAAGATTAGAGAAATCGACTCGTAAATTCAAAAGTTACACAGGTGATGCAATTATTCCAAAAGGAATATTAGAAGTTAGGGTTCAAAGAGACAATGTCAATAAAAAACTCGAAATGTTTGTGCTCCCAGGGAACAGCCCTCCGATTTTAGGGAGAGGCTGGCTAGGATTACTGAATTTAGTCAATAACAATAAATTTTATAGTAGTATGTCGATCAATAAAATTTCAGATGTAGCCGCAAATAAATGGTTAACCAAATTTCCGGAAGTTTTTGCTCCAAAATTCGGGCTTTATAATAGGAAAGAATTTCAAATACACTTGAAAGAAAATGTGACACCTGTTTTCAAAAAACCGCACCCAGTGCCTTACGCTTGGCGGGGGAAACTGGAAGCCGAAATGAAAGACATGAAAAAAAGGAGTCCTACCTCCAATTGAAAATAGCTAATTTGCTACACCGATAGTATGTGTTTTGAAGAAAAATGGCAAGTTAAGAGTTTGCGGAGATTATAAAATCACCCTGAATCCTTGCATTAAGATGGATAAATATCATATTCCAGAAGTACAAGATTTAATGGCCAAGGCAGTGGGTAATGTGATGTATACCAAGTTAGATTTGTCGCAAGCGTATTTGCAATAATTTTACATCCTGACGCTCATCGACTAATTGTTTTGTCGACACATTTAGGATTATTCGAGTTGAATAGGGCTTATTTTGGCATTTCCTCTGTGCCTGGGTGGTTTCAGAGGAAAATGGAAACTTTTTGTGAACCTGGATGGGGTGTTAGTGTTTTTCGACGACATCCACATAGGCGGGCGCGACCAAATAGAGCATGACAGTCGCGTATATGAAGTTCTGAGGCGATTAAAAGAAACAGGTATGACACTGTCGTCGGAAAAATGTGAATTCAGAAAAAAATCTGTTGAGTTTTTGGGCTACAGATTAGATGAAAATGGTATGCATGTTTTGGATAGCAAAGTAGAGGCCATTAGAAGAATGCAACCACCAACATCAGTTAAAGAGTTGCTGACCTTTTTGGGCATGATGAATTATTACTCCAAATTTATCAAAAACTACGCTAATATTGTGAACCGCTTGTACACACTGTTGAGCCCAAAAAATCCATGGTTTTGGTCACGCGACTGTGAAATAGCATTTGAAAATGCAAAGAAAAGTTTAGAATCAGCAAACGTTCTGATGTTTTACAATACTCAATTGCCAGTAAAGATAACTTGTGACGCATCTCCAACCGGAATTGGAGCGGTTCTGTCGCATATTTTAAAAAAGGGGGTTGAAAAACCAGTCGCATTCGTGTCAAGAACGCTAACGGGCGCAGAGAAAAATTATTCTCAATTGGATAAAGAAGCTCTTGCGCTAGTCTATGGGGTAAAGCAATTCCACCAATATGTCTTCAGCCGTAAATTTATATTAGAGACCGAACAAAAAAGAACTGCTTCAAATGGCAGCAAGTAGAGTCCAAAGATGGAGCGTTTTCTTAACAGGGTATGACTACGAAATACGTCATATACCGGGAAAAAAATTGTCATGCAGATTGCCTATCTTGTTTCCCAAATGACAATATAAAGAAACAGTCAGAATTGGAAATATCATATTTAAATATGATTGAAGAAAATGTAAAAATTATTTCAGCTGAAATTGTAAAGTTAACGACTCAACGTGACTTGACTCTTAAAAAAGTTTACGAATTTTTAAAAACGGAATGGCCTGATAAAGTAGAAGACGCGTTGAAAATTTTTAAAAGCCGAGCGGGCGGTTTAACTTTAGAAAGAGACTGTATAATGTGGGGTCATCGAATCGTGATTCCAGATTCATTGAAAGACAAGCTTTTGAAAGAATTATACGATGCTCACATGGGAGTAGTCCGTATGAAGACTTTAGCTAGGTCGTACATTTGGTGGCCTAAGATTGATAAGAGACATTGAGGATGTGCGTAAAAAATTCGAGTTGTGTGTAGAGAGTTCACAAAATCCACCACGAGTAAATTTGCATTTATAGGACTGGCCAGAATTGCCAAATGAAAGGTTGCACATAGATTTTTAGGGCCTGTAAATAATCGCATGTTCTTAGTTATCGTAGATGCTCATTCGAAGCGGGTTGATATAAAAGAAATGAAGAACATAGCCACTGAAAAAACGATTGCTGCAATGAACGAATATTTTTGTAAGTGTGGATTTCCAGAGAAAATAGCGTCTGACAATGGTCCAAGCTTGTGCTCTAAAGAATTTGAAAATTTCTTAAGTGAAAGAGGAATCTGTCATATTAAGTTAGCACCGTATCTTCCAGCTTCTAATGGAGCGGCGGAAAACGCGGTAAAAACTTTTAAAAGCAAAATCCAAATTGTTAAGTAGATCAATGCTCTCCGGAAAGGCAGTACAAAAATATTTGTTCCATTACAGATCGTCTCCCCAGTGTACCACGGGTGTATCGCCAGCAGAACTGCAAATGGGTAGAAAATTTAGGACATCATGGGACTTTTTGAAAATAAAGGTGGGGGAATCTGTAGGGAAAAAACAGAATCAGCAAATTAGGTTTAGTACAGGCAATCGGCAGGTTGATTTTAATCCAAACGAAATGGTTTTGGCAAAAAACTACGCTACAGACAAATGGGAAAGATCACGTATTGTCAAACCATTGGGCCCAGTAACATTCGAAGTTGAAACGCTAAATCAAGGGATCATGAAACGTCATTCCGACCAATTAAAACATTGTAAAGCCAATCTGACTAATAACAAGGGTAAAAATTGCAATAGAACAATCAAAGACTGTCGACGGAAATTTGGTTAATCGTTCTCATAATGTAAGTGTCACCGGGCGTAATGATAAGCCTATTGTAATGAATGATAGTAATGATAAGCGTATTGTAATTAATGACTGTCATAGAAATTCGAGAGTTAATAAATCCATAGGAAATGAGCCTCAGAAGTTAGAATTAAGTGTTGATGAAAATGCAACGCAAGATCATAATCATAATCCTCCATTTGTTCCTCGACGTTCAAGTCGTACGCCAAATATTTGATTTATAAGTGTTCATGTAATTGCGAAATAAAGGTGGAGGAATGCAATGTATGTGTAAGCAGACTGTACGGTAAAATTATATGCAAGTGTGAGTTGGCAAGCGCGGTGCCCAGAAACATCTCTACCACGCGTCGAACCGCGAGCACAGTTGAAATTTACGTCGACCATTAGCATTCTCAAAATCATATCAAGTATAAGTATATTTAAGTATTCTTGAAATCATAATAAACACTTTTGTTATCTATATCTATAAAAATTAATGCCACTTTTCATTGTAATTTTATAACTCAAGAACGGGCTCACCTATCAAAATTAAATGTTTAGGCTTTGTTCGGACTATTTAGTAGATGGTTTATGTGAAGTTTGCTCAAAATCGATCGAGCGGTTCTTCAATTATCACATTTTTTGTAACATATGAATTCAATAAATGGCGGATCATTTTGTTATTGGGGATTTTTGTGTCAAATTGAAAAAAAATTTAAGATGGGGATTGTACCGTCAAATCGACACTTTTTCACTGTTGAAAGTACAAGCATGTTGTTATGTAATTCATGCGGTCATTTCATTTTGGACGTGCTTCGATTAAAGCAAATTGTCAGCGATAATTATTGCTTTGTGTTTATATTTTTAAACATATTGTTGAGTGCATTCATACAAACGGTGAGTTTTGAATTGTTCAAATGTATATTATGTATATGTGCGCGTGTACTTTTCTCAGTTTTTTAGCGAGTCGTCGGTGTTTCATATCATTTACAGACTTTATTTGAATTAAATTGTCGGACAACGGTAAGTTTTGAACTGTTGAAGTGAAATACATGTATGCATGTGTGTTTCTTTATTTGAAAAAACATATTGTGTGCATACGGGTGTTTTATTCTTTTGTAACAGATGGAAGCATGTCGATTTAAAAATGAATTATTTAATGACATTTTTATATACATCGATTGACGTATGCAGTCATATACATTTCCATACACAAATATGCGCACATTTATAAATACAGATACATCATTATTAATGTAGCAATATGTTTTTAATTTGATTTATTCTTTTTCATATGAAGGAAAAATGCCACGAGCCAGACGAGCAAATATATAGGTCGGCGAACGCGTAATGCAAATGATGTGGCATTACTAAGACGATCACAGACTGCAGATGAACGCGCACAAGCTAATGCATCGCAGCGTGAACGTAATGCACGAAATAGATCTGTTGACCCTGTACCTGTACTGAATCTTACACGGCGATCACGAATACGTCGTGCTGTTTTGGCTGAAATGGTGCGTGCTGCTTTTAATTGCAACGGTCAGATTGATTATAGTATGTACGGATACATTGGAATGATGGACGCAATATGTCCACATTGTGATGCGGCTAACTTTCCTGGTGAAACGCCCGGCATGTGTTGTGCTAATGGCAAAGTGAGATTGCCAGCATTAGAAACTCCACCCGAACCATTGTATTCATTACTTTTTGGGACATCTCCAACGTCGAAGCACTTTTTGAGTCATATTCAACAATCCAATTCGGATATCAAATGACATCTTTTGGTGCTACAAAAATTATTAGAGATAATTTTATGCCGACGTTTAAGATTCTGGGCCAGATTTATCATCAAGCTGGTTCGTTATTGCCATACCCCGACGCTGATCATAAATTTTTGCAAATTTATTTTATTGATGATGAAAATCGTGAATTGGATCAACGTTGTGCAATTGTTTTGAATACAAGACGTGAAATTATCCGTGAGCTACAACGGTTTTTCCATCAGCATAACGCATTAGTTAAATTGTTCAAAATTGCTCTCGATCGTATGCCATCTGATAATCACAAAATCGTAATAAGGGCTGATAGAACACCTTTTGGAGAGCATGCAAGGCGATTCAAATCACCGACAATTGATGAGGTTGCAATTGTAATTATTGGTGATCAGTTTCAATCCCGTGATATTGTACTTCATCGCAGAAATGAGCAATTGCAACGTGTTTCGGAACTTCATCGTAGTTACGATGGATTACAATACCGAATATTGCATTGGAAAGATGACGATGGCTACCATATCAATGTACCAATGATTGATCCACGAACAGGTCTACATGTACAGAAAAAAGTTAGTGCCATGAATTTTTATTCGTATCGATTGATGGTTCGTCCACAAGAACAAAATTATATCTTGAGATGTGGTAAACTTTATCATCAGTACATCGTTGATATGTATGCTAAAATAGAAACTGAACATCTTAATTTTATTCGTTTCAACCAAGCAAAATTAAGATCCGAAGAATATATTCATTTGCAAGATGCGATAGTGAATGATGCTAATGTTAATGACATCGGACGTTTAACTATATTGCCATCTTCGTATATTGGTAGCCCACGGCATATGAACGAATATGCACAAGACGCAATGTCTTATGTACGAAAATACGGTCGACCGGATCTGTTCATTACATTTACATGTAATCCGCAGTGGGATGACATCAAAAACAATTTATTAGGACAGTCGACAACTGATCGTCATGACATTACAGCACGTGTTTCTCGGCAAAAATTGAAAGCACTTATGGATATAATTGTGAAATTATGTGTATTTGGAGAGGTGCGTTGCCATATGTACTCCATTGAATGGCAAAAAAGGGAATTGCCGCACTTACATATATTAATTTGGCTGGTACATAAAATAACTCCGGATCAAATCGATAACGTTATATTAGCTGAAATTCCTGATCAAACTGTTGATAATGAGTTATTTCACGTTGTCGTTAGAAACATGATACATGGTCCGTGCGGTGAACTAAATATGAATTCGCTATGTATGATTGATGGAAAGTGTTCGAAACGATACCCAAGGCAATTGACTTCACACACAATAACGGGCAATGACGGATATCCGTTATATCGACGTAGATCACCTAATGATAATGGCAAAACGGCAACAATTAGAATGCGTAACCAGGACATTGAAGTTGATAATCGTTGGGTGGTTCCGTATTGTCCATTATTATCTAAAATATTCAATGCTCATATAAATGTGGAGTATTGTAATTCAGTCAAATCCATTAAATATATTTGCAAGTATGTAAATAAAGGGAGCGATATGGCTGTTTTCGTGTTGCTGGTGATAATAGAAATGATGAAATTACTCAGTATCAAATGGGGCGTTATATTAGTAGTAATGAAGCTGTCTGGAGGATTATGTCGTTTCCAATGCACGAAAGACATCCTGTGGTTGTTCACTTGGCTGTGCATCTTAAGAATGGCCAACGTGTTTATTTTAATGAAGCAAATGTATTGGAAAGAGCAGCACAACCACCAGCGACTACGTTGACCGCTTTTTTTTAAATTATGCGAAACTGATACATTTGCGATAAATTTGTTATATTCTGAAGTGCCTCAGTATTACACATGGAATGTGTCTTCGAAAAAATTTCAAAGACTTAAACAAGTAACAGCAGTCGATAGGCATCCTGGCATTTTCCAAACTGATGCAATTGGGAGAATATTACAGTACATCCAAACAATGCTGAATGTTTTTATTTGCGATTGTTATTAGTTGACGTCAATGGCCCAAAATCATTTCAAGAATTGAGAACAGTCAACGGTCATTTGTGTCAAACATATCGTGAACCATGTCAACTCTTGCATTTGTTGGAGGATGATGCACATTGGGATTCAACACTTCATGATGCATCTACTTCAGCTCACCCACAACAAATACGAATGCAAATTGCCATTATATTATCAACATGTATGCCATCAAATCCAATTGAATTATGGAACAAATATAAACATTATATGGCAGAAGATATTTTAATTCGTATGCGTCATCATGCAAGAAATCCTGATTTGTTGATTACTTTGGAAATGTACAACGAAGCTTTGATAATAATTGAAGATATGTATCTAACGATTGCAAATAAAGCATTAGTACAATTGGGTATGACCGCCCCAAATCGCGACATGCATGATTTGTTTGATCGTGAATTGCAACGTGAGCAGGAATTCAATTCTAATGATTTGCATTTATTTGTACAATCGAATATAACCAAATTGAATGTTCAGCAAAAACATGTATATGACACAATCATGCAAGCCGTTTCCAATAATGCAGGTGGATTATATTTTTTGGATGCACCTGGTGGTACAGGCAAAACGTTCGTTATATCATTGATTTTAGCGACTATTCGATCGGAACAGAAAATTGCATTGGCACTTGCATCTTCGGGAATTGCTGCTACATTATTAGAAGGTGGTCGGACCGCACACTCTGCATTAAAATTGCCAAAAAAATGTACAGGTGATTGAAACTCCAACTTGCAATATTTCCAGAAATTCTGCTATGGCGAAAGTTCTGCGATTAACGTCAATTATTTTATGGGATGAGTGTACAATGGCGAATAAAAAATCACTAGAAGCATTTAATCGAACAATGCAAGATTTGCGTGGTAATCAACAGCTTTTTGGTGGTGCTTTTATATTACTGTCAGGGGATTTTCGTCAAAAATTGGCTGTCATTCCTCGATCAACTCCTGCTGATGAAATAAATGCCTGTTTGAAGTCATCAGTTCTTTGGAGATATGTACAAAAATTGACACTGAACATAAATATGCGTATTCACCTACAAAATGATCCAGCTGCCCATGAGTTTTCAAAACAATTGTTAGAAATTGGTGATGGCAAAATAGAAATCGACAGTACCAACGGATTGATCGCTATACCGAACAACTTTTGTACAATTGCGCAATCGATAGATGAATTGATTGAATGTGTTTTTCCGAATATTCTTCAGAATTAAAGAAATCATGATTGGTTGAGAGAACGCGCCATTTTAGCACCGAAGAACATTAATATCAATGCCAGCGAAACTGCCAGGTGTAGTCACGACATATAAATCAATCGACAGTGTTATGAATCAAGATGAGGCAATGAGTTATCCAATTGAATTTTTAAATTCATTGGAACCGGCTGGTATGCCACCGCATTGCTTGAATCTGAAAGTCGGTTCTTTGATTATATTATTGCGAAATATTAATCCACCAAAACTGTGTAATGGCAGCAGATTGGCAGTGAAAAAGTTATTGCCAAATTTGATTGAAGCTAAGATCTTAACTGATAAATCAAAAGAAGTTTGTTTCATACCGCGTATTCCTATGATTACAACTGATATGCCATTTGAATTCAAACGATTACAATATCCTGTGCGTTTATCAAATATGATGTCCATCAACAAGGCCCAACGGCAAACACTTAACGTTTGTGGTGTGAATGTGGAGGAATCATGTTTTTCACATGGCCAACTTTATGTTGCCTGTTCCAGAGTCGGTACCCCAAGAAATTTATTTATGCATGCTCAAAATGGAAAAACAAAAAATATTGTTTATCCAAATGTTTTGGATTAAGTTTTAAAATAGCTAGCAATTAATAAATTTTATTTTTTGAATAAATGAATTTGATGTTAAAATTATTTTTTTTTATTATTTCACTTTATACGTAGCGAAGCACGTACCGGGCCGCTAGTTATACAATAAAACTGATGTTTTATTACAAGAATATAACACAGGCAAAAGCACAAATACTGAAGAGGTGCCACTTGGTGAATTTTATGTGAAGAAAATGTCGAAGACTATTCATGGAACATAACATGTCATAACTGGTTCACATCAAAGTTAACACAATGATAACACATTCTCCTTTTTATATATTTACTTCCATCTAATCCTAGCCACTCCCCCACAAATTCTTTCAAATACAATTTCCCACGATGTGCCTACACTCACTCTTGATAATTCTCACGTTAACAGACAACTCGATTCAGGTTACTTTCGCGCGATCAACATCTCCCCAGCAATGAACATTGCCATTTTCCGCGGCGCATCTAAAAATTGTTTACGTTGCATCTGGTCACGGTTTGCTGACCAGGTTAATTTTAATTAATAAAAGAGGTAAACTGATTAGTATTAAGCTGAGGTGTAATTAAGTTTCTAATGAAGACTTATCGAGCAAAAACGGAGTTTTCTTTACTTGCGGTACCCACACCTTCATAACTGGCGCCCGAGCAGCAGCACTTAAAAGAAAGTGAACGCGAAATAAGTTATAATAGACATAATTAACATAAAAAACGCGATCGCGAAAATTATTACAAACATGTTCAGTGGAACATACTGAGGCATGAAAGTTTCTTAAATACTTCGCTGAGGCTGGCAAGAAGCTGAATTTTAGAAATTTAAAAAAAGTTCGAACATAATTTTCGTCAGCGATGTCAGTTTTCAACAGTTGTGCGAAATTTTCCTACAAGGAAGAGAATAACAAATTCCGACAGTGACTCAACCCGTATCCCAGTAAACATCAAACAAACATCCACGTTAATGTCAAAAAGGACCTCTACGGACAGTTCAACAGAAGCGGAGTGAGATTTTTGGTATTATTGTAAGTTTGCCTCTTTTTTATTTTATTATTTTCGTACAAATATATTCAAAATCCATTTCGTTGAAATTGTTGTAATAAATACTGTGAAATCAAGTTATTGAATCAAAATGCGGTTAAATTGTGAGCCAATATTCATTTGCTTCGCGAAAATATCGTCAAAAAATCTTTTTTCCTGAATCGTGCTGAATATCCTTAACCATATTGAACCCCAATCTTGCTACACTTGACTATTAAGATTGTGACTACTGTCTAACTCTTTAAGATCTGAATATTCCGTCCAAAAGTATACCTTATTAAGATGGAGGCTATACAGGAATCGCTCAAACAACTCACTGGGGTGGTTAATGCTCAGATCGAGCAGATTAAGAAGCTTGACCAAAGATTGATTCAATTTGAAAGGAAGCCGGAAGTTTCACGATCACAGCAAAATCTTTCTCGTCCTAGAACTGAGAATGATTTAGACGCTATCAAGAAACATCCTGATTACGTGCGCGATTTACAAATATTCGAAAGAAAACCCAGCGCATTACATATCTTGGGTTCACAGTGTGGAAGCGATCCTCACTGATTACCAAATTGTAAAGGATAAACCAATATACAGAGCCATTTTGCGGCATATTAGACAGAAGATAAGGGTCCTGCTGATGCAGCCCCTATTTCCTACAACATTTTTGACGACGATTGGTGCAGCATAAAAAATGTTTATTCCTTTACTATGCTGACAACCACGCAAACGATGGGAGGATGCAGTTGACAACGACAGCGAATCCTTGCTGGGATTCGCTAATTGGAGGACGCGGTCGCTGGACCGAGACAGTTGGAGGCAGTGTCTTCGGGAGGCCAAGGCTCGATTTGGGCTGGTGCGCCATTGATGATGATGATGCTGACAAGCGCGATGTGAGAACATTGGAACATCAACTACACATGATGTTCCAAAGAAACATCAGTGTTGATGAATTCTACGCAACGGTGAATCATCAACTCTCATTGATCATCAATAAAATTAAAACCGGAGACTACTCAAACGAAACGATAGCCGCTCTAATCTAGAACTATCGGAATAGAGCTCTAAATGTTTTCATCAAAGGCCTCAATGGAAACCTTTCCAGAATGCTGATAATTCAAAAGCCTCTAAACTTGCCTGAAGCTTATGCTTCATGTCTTGAGTTCCAAAATCTCAACTTCAGAAATATCTCAACACGTCAAAAGAGTCTCAACAACACCATTTCCGCACTAGTGAATCAAATTTTTATTCCACGTTCTAATCCCAATAAAACTCATGCCTATAATTGTCAATTGAACTTTTCGGATAGGAACAAAATTTATAATGCTCCACGCAGTACACCTGCAGAAAATCGTTCCCCGCCTAGGCCTACTCATCCTAAACCACCAATTCCGACGGATGTCGATAGGTCAATCCAAACGCGAGAGGTAGATTATATGAACAGGCCCTCCAATTCTCCGCCAATCAAAAGGTATGGCGATTCTATACAATATCCTGGGAAATCGCAGAGGCTTTATAATCTCCTAATACAGGAGGCGGATTGCGAAGCTTATAAACAGCAAAATACTGAATTTTCACTTGATTCAGACCACTTCGAAAATCAGCAGGAGGAATTTGATCTATATTTTATGATGGACGCCTCTCCAGCATTCCATACGTAGAATATGCTGCGGGAGACGGGCGGACGTTGAAGTTTTTGATAGACACAGGGGCTCAACAAAAATATCACAAGGTACTAAGCCCGTCGACAAATCGTTCTGCATACAATCCGCAGCAGGTGATATCCCGATAACATTAAAGACAAGCGGCCGTTTTTTCAAGCAATGGGGTTACAACTCGATTTTGACTTTTTGTTTTACCCGGACTGAAAACCTTTGATGATATCATTGAAGATGATACATTAAGGGTGCTCGACGCAATTATAGATAGGAAAAAGAATGTTCTTACTATAAACCCTAACACAACTATACCTCTGAAGTCTAAAGCGTCCAAGCAAGTTAACGCCATCGAGATAAAATGCGATCATTTGAACGAGGAACTGCGAGGAAAATTGCGAAGTATATTGAATGAACGACCGGAAGTGTTTGGCCCGATTAGTAATAGCGAAGTAATCGACACCAACGTTAGGGTCAACTCAGCACAGATTTGGACAAGCCTTGGATGGAGATGAGACTTGAAACATCGTTTTTGAAGAGATCTTTACGGGAAAACATAAGCCGAATTTTCGTCAAATCTACTAACTCAGGTAACGAGCTTCAAGCAGGAGAACCTGAGCCCAAAAACGCAAATACTGCGCTTTTTGTTCCTACAAAAGAAGAGAATGTCGAAATTAGTAGGCTTTAAGGGCAAAAGAAGAGAATGTCGAAATTAGTAGGCTTTAAGGGCAAAAAGTCAACATATTCCGAGCACAAAATTGATGTATGTGTAGAGTCGTCTAAAATTATAGCAAGTCATTTAAAGTTTGAGCACTTTCAATGGTTGTCCTCAAAAGAAGATATTATAAGATAGTATGAAAAATACATATATATATGTTTCAGATGATTTCGGAGTTGATTTTTTAGTTTTTTTGTCGTAATAAATAACTGTGATTGTAGTTTTCACTGATAAAACTGTTTTATTGTTAGTTTATATCTTAACTTCAAAATTCCATCCAAAAACAGAACATAAGTATTTTTTACTAGCCCACAGATTGTCATTTCTATATGTACGCCTCTGGAACGTATACTAAGTCTTTATGTGACTCTGAAATATATTAGGCTTGTAGGGCTTGTAATTACAACTAATACTAGCTTGAAACAGACGAACATTACTATTTCCCTTCGACTTACAACGCATGAAAAATTAAGGACCATTTTTTGTTTCGATTTACAACCCAATTTGGAGCGTTTTTTAGATGATCGAAAAATCATACCATGTTAGTTTATATACCTTGAGCATCTCTATTGACTATAGAGGAGTGCCCGGAAAATTGCAAACTCGCATACATATATCCAACAACTTCCCGAGGCCGCAAATAGTTGCCAACCACCGGAGTTTACTGTACATTTGTGAGGCCCATTTCACACCTTCTATGAAACTTTCTTAGCCAATCCCTTTAATGACTAACATATGTATGTGAGATTCACTAGAAAATAGCCTGCATATAATGTAGATCAGGTTTGTAACAAATATTCAGACTTAGGACACGAATAAAACTAGAAAAAATTTAGTTCAGTAATATATGCGATTGATTGACGGTATGTATGTAACAACTTTCCGAACTCACCTGGACTTCTGAATGCCGATGTTATCCAAAATGCACACAACAGTTTTTAAACTTGTTTCGTTGGACTTAAAATTTTGGAGGCTAGTCCTTTAGCAAATGTTTTGTTACCGTTGCCAGATCGACCGATGCAAAGTAAAACGCCATACTACGTATTTGGCAATTCGAGAGCTCACACTGAATTTTTCTGCTGTCGCTTAAGATAACAAATTTCAAACCAAAACTTTCTGCATAATCCAACATCATTTCTTTCTGAACCAAGCACGCCGCTTCCCGCCATCGGAACCAATCCATTTGACGTCTGGTTCATCAGCTGTTCAAATATCAATCCAGGATGCATACCTTAGTCAATACACACTGGAATCAGTTAACGTTATTCGCGCAGTTTTAAAATTAGAATCATTAAATCTACCGTTAACAGAACGTAATCAGCATTCCAACTCAAACAATAAATTGTGACAATATTCAACCTCTTAGAGTATCAAAACAATGTTAATTTTTAAATACTTTCATAAGTAAAATTCATATAACACAATAATGAAATGAACAAAAAAATTTAACAAATCTTTGTGACCAAACTGTCGTTAGTTTTGTTTTTGGTGAGCTGCTGTAAAGGTACGCGTATATAAGTACGCGCCGTACGCATCGCACGAATCGCATTATTTTTGACTACTGCGTGCATTAGCCCGCACAGCACGCATCACATCGCCGCATTAAAACAAAAGCTGGCCATAATTTGTAGCAGGAATGTTTGCAGTACAGTTTATATCGTGACTTAGTGTAGTGCAGTTGGCCAATAATTTAAGGAAATGGAGGATAGTGAAGAAAATGTTATTTTCATCAGTTTGCTGTTAGGTGAAGAAGAAGAAAAAAAGAGGAAACATCCCAGATTTTGGCAGCATAATAAATGTAGAAAACGACTAGAATATGGAGAATTCCACACGTTATTTTCTGATCTGGTTGAAGTGACGTTAAATTCTTCCAGTATTTTCGAATGAGCCACGATAAATTTACGACTCTTCTTGACATACTACGAATCCACTTAACTAGGAAGAATACATCTTTCAGGGAGTCAATAGGGCCTAAAAAAGACTCGCGCTTTGTTTAAGGTACAAAATTCAGTTTTATTAAGTGAAATTAAACATTTTTTTCAAAACAACAAAATTAAAATACGATGTGTAATTAATGAAACTGTATATCATTAAATGTTGTTATCCATATTTCCAAAACTTTGAGTATGGTAATTTTTTTCCTGGGAATACGGCTGATGAGAAAATTGATGTATGGGATCAATAAATGTGGCATGCCATTGTTTATTTGGTTCCATTTGCATTGAAAATGTGCAGTGGTTGTGTTGTCCAGCAGCGATCCTTTTTTCAACTGAATTGACCATTTTGAACAAATCTTCTTTAATTTCCACCTGGTCACGTAAAGGAAATGTGCAAACAGTTTTTGCCATATTTAGGAAGAAAGATGTTAAAGGGTCCTGCCTTGCTTTCTGAGTGCTTTCGTTTTCTGCAATCTTTTTAGATTCCAAATAAGCTTTTAAAACGGAAGCAGCAGAGGGACTTTCAGAATTTAATTTTCTTTCATGGGTGTTAATTGAAGAATAGTAAGGTAAGTTTGACTGTAAGCTAGTCGAATTACCAGAAATGTGATCAATGGTATCTACTTTGTCGACCATTTCCTCATTTGTGGCTGTTTTTGGACGTCGAATGCGTGGTTCATCCTTAGTGCTCGTACGGCCACGTTTGAACTCGCTCACCCAGAAACTGATAGTAGAAAATGAAGGTGTGGAGATGCCATGAACTTCCTGGAAAATATCTCGTATCTCCGTCGCCGTTTTCCCATCCATCCAGAAATGTAAGGAGGAGTAACATATGATAATGTTCATTCACCCAACATTGCAACTGTAACATATGGTAATGTTCATTCACCCAACAGTGCAACTAGGTCAGGACCGAGCACTGCACCAAATACTAAAAATGCTGTTAGCAGCCAATTGCTCTTTCATCATATTAACCGCAATTCACCTGGGTCAGGTAAAATTGATGACAGCAGAAATAATAATGAATCAATAAAAGAGCAATTGGCTGTTCGATTATCAGTTTTTGTATCGCTAACATAGGATAAAGACCGAAATAAAGTTTAAACTGCAGAAACTACAAATTGTTTTTTTAAAAATCAAACCGCGAATGAATACATAATTAGCGCGCGAGTAACAGGTTTAACGGTATTAAACCTCAAAAAAAAATAATAAAAACGCACAAAACCTTCGGATAAAACTCTTTATTTAATGCGTCTTTTCTCTTCGGATGCGGTCTTAAGACTAACTATGAATAATTATGTACGTTCCCAGGAGTTCCACACTTGCTGAATTGCAAAAATGCGTTTTCCAGAATTGTGCAATCTAAAGTTGCAGACTAAACATTTGCCAGTCCGCATCTTTGGAATTTGATTCCCTGGTCACGTTGCCGACACATGTGTATGAAGAATTTTTTGTGAAGTGTGGAATTTCTGGTAACGTAACCCCTCTCCCGTTAGATTCGGGATTCTCCTGAATCCTGACCTTTACATTGAACTTTCTCATCTTCAGGAATATGGCTATTGCAAGTAAAAGTGAAATAATAACAATTAATATGGTACATGATCCAATTATGCTTGTTTTGGTTTTATGATATTTTAGTTCATTGATCTGTTTAACATTTTCTTCCTGAGAAAATAGGTACTTATTTTCAGTAATAATGAATTTACTTATGAATTGTGTAATTTTGTTACTGTATAATTTGTCATTTAATTGTACTGTACAATTTTTAAAGTTTATAAAATAGTTTCCAATGAGAAATGGTTTCCTTTCGTCACATGAGCTATTCAGTTTTACATTTTTCGTATTTATTACTATTAGGATATCTTCTTCTATTTCAATAAATTCTGTTGCTTTGTTTTTAATATATTTACAGTTATTTCTAAATATACAATTTTTGCTGATTACAAGTTCCTTGAAAGATTTTCTTTCTTCTAATGTGTACGTTTGATTATCTGTTTGAATAATATGTTCGATTTCTTGATCAATTTGTTTATGATTTGAATTTGGGATAGGTATAATTAGCTTTTTATCAAATTTTTGTGTTTCGATCGGGACTTTTATTGCAATTATTATGGAGTCATTAACAAATTTAGCGACACCTGATTTGATATTGGATATCTTATGGAAATCGATTTCATAGTTCTGAATTTCTACGTTTGAAAGAATAGCAGGATATATTGTTCCTGATTTTGCTGAAATAATGCTTTCTTGTATAGCCTCAACTTGTTTCCGAATTAGGTCCAGTTTGATTAGGTTTTCCAAAAATAAACTTTCAGATAAAGCTCTATCGCTTGATTTACCGATTTTGTTCATATTATCCAAAACTTTTTGTCTGTCCGTATCTATGGTTTGTTTAATAAGTTGAAAAGTTTTATTAAAGTTATCGTTAATTTTGATTTGTTGGTTCATGTTGTCAATGATGTTATGGCTGTTTTTGTCGATGATGTTCAAGTGATTCTCTATGTCTTGTCTGTCATCGCTGTCCATTGTCCCATAGAGCCATTTCATTGCCATGCCCCCAATATTAATAAGACCTCGTTTTTGCCTATTTGGTATTAGCGTTCTGATCATACTTTTAACATTTTCGACTTGGTGTAGTAACATAATTTTATTGGAGTCTATTTGAGTTGAGTTGATTACTGATTCTAGTTTGGATACGATGTCTAGAATTTCTTTTGGATGAATGATGTGAAGGATCAATTCGAATTTTCGTACTACTTCGACCTCGTCTGTTTTTATCAAGGCATATCCAAGCTCGGAGTCAATTTTATCGATAATTAATGCTTGGGTAGTTAAAGGAATTAGCGCTAGGAACAGAAACAAGATGATGGAAAAAACCTTGATGTTTCGGCACTCGTTCATTAGGCTTGTGTAGCTTTTCCTTGGTCTAAAGTAGGCTTTCAAATCTGCTTTCACTGCTTCCCATGTTAAGTTGTTACCCAGATGTTGGATGCACTGTCTCGCTTCGCCTTGTATCTTTTCCTTGACGACTGTAAGGAGGCCGTGTCTCAAGAGTATCCGATTGTTGCCGCATAATTCCGCCACGTTTTCCACTGCGTTGAAAAATTCCTGGAGGCTGTACTCATCGTTCCCGGTGAATGTTCTTATCCTGTTGAACTTAGTCAGGATCTGGTCCGCCGTCAGTTTGAAAACTCTAGCCGGTTGTGCCATATTCTGGCGAATTTCGCCTACCTCTTCTCGGTAGCGAAGCTGAAGTTGTTCCAATTGCAGCCTCAGAGCATTCAATTGGTCTAGCTCGGGGAGCTGTGCGTTGTCGTTGTTTGCCATGTCTGCTCTGTTTTTGTCGAATATTTTCGATCTTTCAATTTTCATACGTTAACTTTCACTGCTTCACTAAACTTTTATGGCTTAACGGCCCAACTAACTTCGCGAAATTTGCACTTCACTTTGTTTACTATTCGTTAGGTTCTTTTATGGATCCTTTTCTTCGGAGAAGGATCCTACCGACTGCGCCAGTAACAGGTTTAACGGTATTAAACCTCAAAAAATAAAATAAAAACGCACAAAACCTTCGGATAAAACTCTTTATTTAATGCGTCTTTTCTCTTCGGATGCGGTCTTAAGACTAACTATGAATAATTATGTACGTTCCCAGGAGTTCCACACTTGCTGAATTGCAAAAATGCGTTTTCCAGAATTGTGCAATCTAAAGTTGCAGACTAAACATTTGCCAGTCCGCATCTTTGGAATTTGATTCCCTGGTCACGTTGCCGACACATGTGTCTGAAGAATTTTTTGTGAAGTGTGGAATTTCTGGTAACGTAACCCGCGCGATGTTCCTAATCTCCTCGGCAATGGAATACGACCAGTTGCAGCGCTGTTGATATGTTCGACCGCGAAAGAAATGTGGGAGAAATTAGCCAGCGTGCATGAACAAAAGTCAGCGTCAAACAAATTGTTGCTTATGACGAGACAGTACGAGTATCGAATGTCTCCGGGGGACTCGATAATTAAACATGTATCGACGATACAGAACATGGCCACGCAGTTACGTGATGTCGGAGAGCAAGTGTCTGACCTCACGATAATTGCAAAAGTGCTCGCGAGTTTGTCGATAAAGTATGCGGCATTTCAGACCGCGTGGGATAATGTCGCGGAGGACTTACAAACGCTCGGAAATCTTCAAGAAAGACTCATTCGAGAAGAAGCTCGTTTAACCCACAGTATATGGAAAGACAGTAGATAATGTTTCATATGTTGACTTCCTATCAACAAGCGTTCCATACAAGCCGTTGTACCACGGACGAAACACACATGGTTACGCATATGGTTTCCATGGTTTCTGATATTCGGTATATGATGGGGGAGATTTACGCGCTACGGTGCTGCCATCATTTATGGATATTATTTTCGTTTATCGTGGGAAAATACTTGATTCACCGTATTCAATGATGAAATGTCGGAAAAATAATTATAATGGGGAAACTAATCATTTTAAAAATCGACGAAAGTGTCTTAGCACGGCAAACTGCCATGTATATATATATATATATATATATATATATATATATATATATATATATATTGGTGTATATATATATATATGTATATTGTTGAACACGCAGAACACTGCCTTCCTCTAATGTGATTCTGGATTAACAATTTTCAAAAAGTCCGCCAAAACCCTTTATTCTCTATACAGCTGGCAGCACATAAGATACGACAATTTTCGGGAGCATTCGGCAGATGCTTCGGGTAAAATTTGCTCCCAAAGGCCAAATTTGCCTACTGCCTATTCTATATACTGTGGTTTAACCTCCCTGCAAAAAGTGTCATAGGCCATGTTGGTAAGGTACGTGCCTAGCCACAACACCGGATCCGTACCCCGGCTACGGTGGGTACGGAATGTTCACAATCGGATATATACAAAAGAAGCAAATGTCGCAGGTATCTTGCTCGGGTACAGCTTCCAGCCACAGTAGGGTGGCTATATTCCACGGTAAATGGGTAGGCTATGTAGGGAGGGTACAATTGTATAAATCGTAGCCACCGTATTTTGTTGGGTATTGTACCCAGGGAACGTACCTGCGACATTCGCTTCTTTTGTATATATCCGATTGTGAACATTCCGTACCCACCATAGCAGGGGTACGAATTCACTGTTGCAGATAGGCACGTACCCGATCAACATGGCGAACCACACTGATTGCTGGAAATTTCGTTCATTAAAGTGGAATATATTTCTACGTTTCTGACTGACGTTTCAAAATGTAATAAAATAATAAAAAGGATTTATCTCTCAATGCCTTAATGTATTAGTTTACAATGTAATTGATGACAATATCATAAAAACGAAAATATTGGACTCCGCGATTGGGTGTGCTCAAACTTGATGGCTTTTTTCTGCTGCCTATGCTTGGACGATTTTGCTCGCGCTCGGCATTTGGCCATCTCTTCACGGAAGATGCTTTGCAAATCCTGGGTTGTTAGTGTGTTGGACGTCCAAGCATCTGAAAACGGAAAAAAAGAGGGATTCAGCGTGTTGCGCTTGATGCGAATCAAGGCGGAAAAAAACAGCTTGCAATTTTACCTGTTATTATCGAAAAGAGTTCGTTGTTCTTAAATGCAAGTTTGCCTTGCTCTCCACGCCAATTGAAATGTAGAAGAACTTCGTCGCTGATATGCGTGCGGAAGAATTCAATAGCATTCCTTTTTGAAGCCGGGTGTAGGCTAGTAAAATACGCAATCTGGGGGATAAAATAAACAATTAAATAAATGCGATGATAGGTTTTACCGTATCTTCGTGTTTTTTATCATCCTGTAGCGCTTCCATAACGTTTTCCAGATCACGAATCGTTTTGATGGGAAAACCTTCCGGGATGACACTCTTAGCAAGTCCCATAGCCTTTTAGACTCTTATCAATCGAGACACAATTGAATCAAGGGTCACAGTGACCTCAGCCTGAGATTTTATGAATAAAGTCTCCATGGTTTGCAACTTTACCATGGTCTCAGACTGGAAGGTCATCAGTGAGTCCTGTAGACATCGTAGCTGAGCGGTACATGAAGACTCGGCTACGACACCTGTACTTTTCGATCCGGAAGCGACAGCTGTATGAGTTTGAATTTCCATCCTACTGTCTGCCTTCCCTAAAGCCATTCCATATCCAACTATCTTGACTCGTGTCGGTTCTAATGACAAAGAAGAAGTAACCACACAATAAAATTAAGAATGATGATTCAGTGGGAGCGTTGGTGATAACTATATGAACATACTGGCTACATTTGGTGGTTCAAGCATTTCAGTATCATCTGCATGCGGAGACTGGGATATGAGCAATAATTCGGACTCAGTACCCACGTTGTCATGTGTTGGCGTTTCGGACGGGGAGAATGCTACAGAAAAAGTTGGTAAAATATAGTATACACATCTATGAATTGAAATCATTACTTACAGTCAACGTTCGGTATATTCATATTATTCGACGATGCCATTAGTCGTTTTGTGGTAGTCGGCTTTAAAAAATGCGGTTAGTATTGTATAAAAAGCATCATTATAATATCATTAAGTAATTAACATTACTCATGAATATTAATGCAATTTCTCTTAGTGTATGCGTTGGTTGCGGTGATGTAGTAGCGGAATGAGAACGAAGGAATCTTTAAAAGGAAGTCGGTAATATTTGGTGAAAATGTTCGACATTAAAATTTTTTCGATCGTTTCCGAGAGATCATTACAAAGCAGGATGCCTAACCCCGTTGATTGCATTGGTTCGGTGAAAAAATCTTCAACTTTCTGATATCGTTTCGCATATATCGACGTTAATTCAGACTTTATCACCTCAACGGGAACAACTTCTGCGTTTACTTTCAATCCGTAACAGGCATCTCGACGAGAATTTCTTACATTAAATATGCTTTCAGTTTCGCATGAGTCACACTTGTTCTTGCTCTGAGTATGTACACGTTCCTCCATGATACGGTTATAGACCTGCTGCAAAATGCTTTCTCCTTTCCTGATATAACCATTCAAAATTTGAATATAGTTTTCGAATGGGTAGGCACTAAAGCTGGTAAGTGCCCCAAACTGCTCCATGCAGGATGCAATGTGGAGTAAGTTATGGACGTTATACCCAAATTTTTCTTTGCGATAAAAGTACATAAAATTATTCACGAATTCGGGGAACAATACATTGCAAATATCAAAATCAATTGAGTTGCGGTTGGTACTATCCAAAATCCTATATGCGCAAGAGAAAAGTAGAAAGTGATAGTACATATCCGAATCAAGAAATTCTTTAAAGAGCACTATTCCAGTATAGAGTATAAATTGTCGAATCTCAGTAGCCTTAAATCTTGGCAGTTCTTGTAAACTTCTCGGCCGTCTAGCAAACTCACTCGGCGTCATGGCTGAAAGTTGCATGAATCTTGAATTCATTGCGTCAATTTGTTGCTTATTCAATGGAAAAACAGCCGTGCGATTCACAATTTCAGTTAAAATTAACTTTCCAACCCCTAAGTCGAGTAAATGCATGCTGTCTAAAGGAAACTGCGAGACCATTCGGAAATTACATTGCTCTAGAATGTTTTGTTTTGTAATATACTTCACCGCATGGTGAGGTGAAGAGCAGCGGGTCAAAAATGATGCATCCGTTCTTAAATTGCCCATACTCTTCGAAAAAATCATGCGCCGATTGAAAGATGTTCCCACTTGATCGCATTTGTGGCAATCATGAAAAGAATTGAAATATTTGGTACCGGTAACAAAAGATCTTGCTGGAGTATCGGTTATTATCGCACGAATCGAAAATGGCTTTCGCATTTTCTTAGGTGTGACAAACACTCCTGTTTCAGATAACTTCTTGGCCTCTAAAGCAAATGATTCCAGAAATCTATCACAATTATTTGGCTTATGAACGCCAACATAGAGGTCGATTTCTACTGATGGTGCAGTAGAAAGAAAATCATAATTATGGCTCATCAACGCATTCTCAATTCGAAAATGGAAATACTCTCCACCATCATCTTCTGGGAACGGAGTTCCAGAGATTTTCTTCTTTGGGGTCTGCATCAAAGTTACGTAGGATAATAGTACTTTGACATTTGGAAAATGTTGACGAAGAACATGTAGCAAGTCGTTGACAGACGCTTGTGATAGTTTATGTTTAACAACAATTTCAACTAAGTTTGTAATAAGCTTATCCTCCTCCAGACACTCATTGCCAAACACTTCATCTTCATTGTTTTGGCAGGAACTACGTTCAGCGAGCGTAGGTGGGGAAATATTTTTTTCAACTTCATTTTGGCTGATACCACACGAAAAACTAGCTTCTGCAACGTACCCGTCATCGGTTTGCAACGAACGTTGGTTGGTATTTATTCTATTCCTCACTAGACGCTGAAAATGCCTTCGTGAATATCCTGCGTACTTGCGTTCCATTTTTCGAGAGTTTCCTTTACTGGAAGTGAAAATATACGGAATTAAATTTCACTCTTTCCAATCCTCTTGTTGAAAGGAAGCAGGCGCCAAGGTCCAGCTGAGCAGCTTCCATTCCATTCCAATTCTGTCAACACTTAAGATGTACAAATATCATGCTATCAAAAATCTTTACGCATGTTCTTAAATAAAAATATCAGAAAATAGGAATTCACTTTTTCATGAAAATGAAAATAATATATAACTATAAAGATTTCTATTATGAAACTGATATTTTAATATTTTATTAAATGTGTTACTCCAATTTAGTGTTCAATAAATATTTTTTGATAAAGAAGATTGCTCACCTGTTGAATATGTATGTCGAACAGCTTTGGCAGCTATTAAGTCTTTTTTTCACACACAGAAATGCACTGCACTTTTTTCACTTTAGACTCAAACGTTCGTGAACTTCGCACAGATCGACTATTCTGCCGGTGAAAACAATAATGTCATCTTATCCTCACTATGACGACGAAGCCATCTGCGCATTTCCGCGAATAACGGGATTATACCTTGTTACGGTCGCATTTCGTTGCGACCGAATAGTTTATCAATTTAAAAAAAAAAAAAGAAGTCCTGATTGACTTTGATTTGTGTCAAAAAGCCAATCAGGACTCTGGTCAAAAAGCCTGCAAAACGCCAAACGTAAATAGCGCAAACACCACTCCACTGAGGCTCGTAGAGTAATTTAAGAAATTGAAGTGAATAGAAATTTTAATTTAAGAATTGGATTATATAAACTCATCATTGAAGGCAAGAATTGTAGAATCAAGTAGAGATTAGGAACTAGTTCAATAGTGGTAAGTAAAGGATAAGTAGTTACTAGTTTAAGGAGAACTTCACCGAGCCATCCCTGAGGAAATCATCGACGTCAAGCATCGCAAGAAGTCGCGAAGAAAAACCACTACACAAACTCATCGTCATACGTTTTCCTCCTTTTCTCTTAATGATATCGATGACCTACCAATCAGCAACTATACGTAAACGCGGATGAAACGATTCGAGTTACCGGGCACCACTCAAAACTTGGTATTTCTCTCAATAATACATACCGTCTTTTGTGATTTTCGGCGAGCCCCACGATTGCTCCAATATTACATTGCGTCCCTTCGGTCCCATGGTCACTGCAACTGCATCAGCTAGAATATCAACACCTTGCAACATCAAAGCGCGGACTTCTGGGCCGAAACGAACATCCTTGGCGTACCGGCGTACGGCAAATTGACGTGCAACGGATAGACGAGCTAGAGTTGATGGGAGACGAAACATCTTGATAACAATTAATAACCGGTCGGATGATACGAAATGAAACTTCACAAATCGGGGGAAAAAAAAATCACACAAATCCTCCAAATCTTCAAT
The DNA here is from genome assembly GCA_963942545.1 of Oxycera nigricornis. Taxonomy (NCBI): domain Eukaryota; kingdom Metazoa; phylum Arthropoda; class Insecta; order Diptera; family Stratiomyidae; genus Oxycera; species Oxycera nigricornis. The sequence continues at coordinate 31,608,936 of OZ012661.1, read as the reverse complement.
GCACACGAGACAATCGTCGTGACACGGCCGCTTCAACAACTGAACGCGACAGAACCAAGTTAAACAATAACAAACAGACGCGAGCTGTCACTGGGAAATGTCGGAGTGACATCAGTGGTAGCGAAAAAGCCAAGATGGCCGTTGCGCAGTCAGATTCGACCAAACCCAGTGAGTCCCACATCAGTGGCTCTAAAACCGAGAGTTGGAATTGGAATGGTTCCGCAAGGAGCTGGGCCGTTACGACGATTTTTGTATAAATAGAGCTGGGAACAAAGGAAGGGGGCTTTTTTTTGGTCGTTTGGAGGATCGTAAGTTGGAAGAGTGGTCGGTGGTGTGAAAAGGATTTCAGCGAGTCACGTCGAGAGCGGTCGTTAAAAGGCGGTAACGTCGAGGGGAATTTTGGTCAAGATTCAAGTCGGAAGGCGTGAATTAGGTTCGGCTCCATACTAAGCATGCTAAGCATTTAACCGATTGAGTGTCGAAGGGAGTACGTTATCGAGTTCTGCAGCGCGATAATCAATCGAGGCACGACGATCGAACGAGCGAGCGAGCGATAGGAAAATTGGCGAGGACGAATCGAGCAAGACCCGTAATTAGTAAGTAGAGTAAGCTTTATCATTAAGTTATACGTGTAGATATTAGAATCTAAAATACAGAGTGTAAGAAGCCTAAGTGGAGTGCGTTTCCTTTTTTTGTTCTATAGATTGATCACGGTGTTGGGTTAGTTTCGGGTTTCTTGATCGGGTTTCAGTGTCGCGACCTAAACCAAACCCCAGTCAGAGGTTTCGGTCGCTGGACGGTTGTCGGCGCACGACTGGGTGGCGCCCAAAATATTAAAATTACCCTGCCCCTCTTCGCGGGCAAAGACGCCGGGCACAACCGTCCGCCCCGCAGCCATTAGAGGCTTCGGGGGTAAAAGTGCGCGTAACAACCTTGACGGCTTGTAGGCTGGTATATGTGGTACGCATACCAGCCTCTGTGCCCATTGTACACACTAATCGAATGCATATGTGCGCATAAAACGGCCCCATGAAAGTCAATGGGTACGAATTTTTCTTGGTGGCCTGGGTGCATTTGTATGGTACGCATACCATCCTCAATAACCAGTCCACAAACTTTGGTTACTCAGGCTAGGACGCGTACTACGGGCGTACCCATCATATGGACGCTATTTGCGTGCCTTGCTGGGTACAAATGTTTTCGTTGTAGGCTGGGTACATGCCCATGGTACACATGCCATCCTCTGTAACCAGCCTATACATTCAAACACACTGTATAAAATGCAACCATTTGCTTATGGAGTAGTGAGGTGGTGACTGAGGCTGTTACGTGTACGGTGGGTGCATACACCACCTATGGACGGTACTTTAGTAACTTGGTGGGTACAGATTTTTGCTGGGCTCGGATGACGAAACTCCTGGGGCTTTCTCTGCATACAAAAGTGCGAACAAAAGTGCAAAACCGAGGTCGAAAGATGAAAAGAAGAAAAAGCCGAGACGGTGACGCGAGGCATGATTGCGCATTCGTCGTAGATGTAGGCGACGAAAAGCGGTCGACGAAGGTAAAGAACAAACGCAGCTCAATTCTGTCCGTCGAAGTGGTAAATTCAGTGCTGAAGGCTGGTAAAGAATAAACTTGGATTACCGACAGCGGAGCCTCGCGGCACATGACACATCGGCGAGAATGGTTCAGTGAGTATCGGCAATTGACCGAGACAGTTTCTCTGGGCGACAACAAGGAATATAAAGTGGCCGGAGAAGGAACAATCGAGATCGAAAAATACATCAATGGCGCATGCTTTAAATCGCGAATCGAAAAAGTTTTACACGTGCCGGATATAAAAAGGAACTTGTTTTCTGTCGGAGTGTGTACCTCAAGAGGTCAAGAAGTCGTGTTTGACAATAAATACGTAAACATTATACACGGTAACGAACTGTAAGCTCACGGGATAAAGAAAGAAAACGGGATTTTTCGGAAGCTTTTCCGAGTAAATCGTGCGCGAACAAACAATGAGGCAAACGTTGCGAAAACGAATCTTCAGGTGTGACACGAGTGGCTCGGTCACGAGAATGCTCATGCATTGCGTGAACTCGTTGCGAACAAACTCGTGGAAGGGGTTCAGCTGCCGAAAAATGATGAGGTGTTCTGCGAATCGTGTCAGATCGGGAAATCCCATTGGCGTCCGTTTCGGAAGGAGCGTGAACGAGCAGCTACGGAGCCCGGTGAGGTTGTCCACACAGACATGTGCGAGCCTATGTCCACGGAGACGCCAGGTGGTGCGCGTTATCTCCTGACATTTAAAGACGATGCGACGAGTTATCGGTATATATATTTCGTGCAACACAAGAGTGACGTATATGACAAATTCAAAGTATTTGACAAGCTCATCGAAAATAAGTTTGGTCGAGTGATGCGCGTGCTATGGTCCGATAACGGCAGTGAATTCAAAAATAAAGATATGAACCGTTACCCCGAGTCACGTGGGATTCAACGGGAGTACACCGCGCCGTACACTCCGGAGCAGAACGGTAAAGCAGAGCGAGACAATAGAAAAAATCTTCCCATTACTCTGTGGGCGGCAGCTGCGAACACGGCGGTGTACCTGATGAATCGGTCGGGATCGTCAAGGATACGAGATGGAGCGTCTTCGTACGAGCTTTGGGTTGGAAAGAAGCCGAACCTAAAGCACCTGCGCATCTTCAGAACTGAAGCGTACGTGAACACGCCGAAGAGGTTTACGACGAAACTCGACGCTCGAGCGAAGAAGATGATACTTGTCGGGTATGAAGGAAATTCGTCGAACTATCGAGTCTATGATCCAGTGTCAAAGAAAGTATCTGTATCGCGGGACATAGTGTTCCACGGAAGAATCGGAAAAATGACAGCGGCATCCAACGACGAGTTCGTACCGGCGAGGGTGGAAGAACGTCTACAAGAAGCAGAAGACGACAACAAGATTTTTCAGTCGGCTGTAGATAATGCAGTGTATGAGAGACAGTAGTTGGTCGTCCAGGCGCAGCCCATCGGCGTAGAACGAAGTCTGATAGATCGAGGAAGTTTGAAGCGACCGTCGCGCTACGAAACGAATGTCGCAGAGGTGAATATACCAGACACATTTGAAGAGGCGATAACGAGTGAAGAATCGTCCGAATGGCTCGAGGCAATTGGACAAGAGCGCGATCGCGAAACGAAAACGTTATTCGTGCATCAGAGCGCGTATGCGAAACGAGTAATAGAAAAATTCGGGATGAGTAAAGCGAAATCGGTGAGCATATCGACGGACTTGCATGTCGTGTTGCATCCGGTAACAGACCGAGAAGAAAAAGCCGAGCGAGTACCGTACAGAGAAGCTGTCGGTTCTTTAATGTTTATGTCGATCGTGTCGCGTCCTAACTTACCTTTTTGCGTAAATTCCGTTAGCAAGTATTTAAACAATCACAGCGATGACCACTGGCGAGCGGTAAAAAGGATCTTTGCGTATTTATCGGGAACGTTAGAGTATGGCATCGAATATCGCGGCGGTGGAAGTGTGCCTAAGTTCATCGGGTATTCTGATGCGGATTATGCAGGCGACGTTGAGACCAGAAGGTCAACGACCGGGTATTTTTTCGATCTCGCGAGTGGTCCAATCACCTGGTCGAGTCAGCGTCAGAAGCTAGTCACGCTCAGTACGACAGAGTCCGAATACGTCGCAACGGCGGCGTCATCGAGAGAGGCGATTTGGTTCCGAAATCTACTGAAGGATATCGGATATCTTTGTCCAGAAGCGACCGTGATTTTTATTGACAATCAGAGTGCAATAGAATTAGTCAAGAACCCGCAGTTTCATAAACGCACGAAACACATAGATGTCCGGTACCACTATATTCGGGAAAAAGTGGAAGCCTTATTTCTTTGGCGTCGAGTACGCTCCTACAGAACAGCAACAGGCTAATATATTCACCAAGGCCTTACCAAAAGAGCGTTTTGGTATGTTGCGTCAGTGTATGGGTATGATTGTAAAACACGCATAAACGGTGGAAGTATGAAAACTTTTTTACGCGTGTTCGCCTTCCCAATAGTTCGTGCCTCTTTGAATGGATAGAGGGCGCACTACCCAACAAACATTATTGTTCTTATAAAGAACTTCAAGAGCTTTATAAGAATCAAATCAAGCTTTGGCTAGGAGTATAGCTTTTCGACATTGTTTTTATAGCATTCTTCAAGAATGTTAGTAGCGAGAAAGTGGCGTATGAAATTAGCCTTATAACGCTCTACAGGGTGTTTCGGAGTTGATGGCATTAAATGAAACCACGGAATCCTTGAAGTCTTTTGAGCAAAAAATCGTACGGGAGGGGGTGGTAAATCGGAAGGGGTTTCGAGATATAAGAGGGGGAGTAACCACGCTCCTCAACCACGTCCTGGAACGTGTAAATCGTCATAACTATTTTATTTTTATGTGCAGACTTTTGAAAAAGGATGCGTTTGATAGCCTGTTAATGTATCTTTTTAGAAATGTATTAACAAGTGCCCGCAATGCTGCCAGTTTTACACGAAAAAATGAGAAACTTAAAACAACCGGAAAAAATTTGTTAATTTTGACTTTCGCGACCGTGTTAAACGCTAAAGTGATGTTCTAACCTATAAAATGATTATGCTGACAGAAAACATTACTTTCTACTTGATTACTTCCGAAGAAAAAGGTTGTCAATTATCCTTTGTTTCCTTCGAATGTAGCCGTTTTCCAAAATTGCTGTTTGCAAAAATGCTTCCATCGCTAAATCTTCCCTCGGCACCAATATCAATAAAGGTAAAATTGTAAGAAGCATCTACTCCAGCCATCAATATCACAGAAAATGTTTTTTTATAATTAAAGTATGCTGACGCGGAGTTTATTGGCTTTTGTATAACTACATGCTTTCCATCCACTGCCGAAATGCAATGAGGAAAGTCCCATTTTGCTTGAAAATCCTGGCTTTTTTCAAGCAGAAACTTTCAGTTGGTTCTGGTAATTTTGTTGGCTGCATCTTCAGCCATATAGCATCGCGCACTTCTTCTATAATTCGACCAATTGTACTCTCTCCAATTCGATAATTAAAAGATAAATCACGAAAGGAACAGCCTGTTGCAAAATATCTATAAAAAAAGTAATAATATGATATTTAATGTATGTTAAAAAAATTTCAGGTGAACATGCGATAGCTATTTGGAAGAAATTGCGTGATTTACACCGAGAAGCGTTAAAGCGACAAAAAACCAAAAGCGGACAAGCTAGCTCATATACAAAGAAATGTCAATACCAGGACCAAATGGAATTTCTGAAGGAATTCACAACACAGTCACCAACATCAAGCAATGTCAGTGAAAATGCAGTGGAATTGTACTCGCTATCAGAGAGTCTTGATAGCGAAAACAATACAGTTTCATCTAACCCACGTAAAAAAATTCAAGAAGCTGGATAATAATGACATACTCGATATTTTAAAACAAAATTTTCTTGAACGAAATAAACGTAGTAATAACAGAACTGCGTTATTAGAGAAGCAAGCTAATGTAAAAAATCCAGCTTTATACAATTTTTTATTTCTATGTACGAGACATGCATAAATTTTCATAAACCACAACAGCTTGAAATCAAACGCAAGATTTTTGAAATGGTTATGAACTACGAAGAAACACATATCCCCGACAGTCCATTATCGTCTACACCTTTACCTGACTTCGAAGAAACATTGTCAAAATCACCAATATCGAGAAATATGGAAGAGCCAGGGTCACAGAACACAATTATTTCAAACAAAACTGTTAACGATTCGACGTTTATGTCTACTTTTTTGCAATTTGATAAGTAAACTTGTTCATATTTTCTAAAGCAAGTAAATGTATTAAAATTAAATTAGTGGTTTTACTTACCTCAAACATGCTGCTAACCTTTCTCTTGTCGTAATTGTTGGTCTAAAAAACTGAATATCTTCAAACTGTTGTCTATTTACTCTCATGTAACGAAAAAATTCCTTGTCTGTCAAATCTGGTAAAAGTTTATGGAATTCTCCGTACAAAATTCTATTTGAAATAAAATATGGTGTTCAGATCTCTAAGCTCGTTTCATCTTTAATAAAACTAAAATATTATATTTTAACAAAATCAACAATATCCGGTAAAAGAAATCTTATAGATGAATGACCATACCCAAAATGTTTTCTTCGAATTCTTCATCAGAAGAATCTGATTTCATTTCCATTTTTTTCTACAATCTGCCCCTGAGACATCATTTTCACTTCACTTTTCTTCTTTGTATATGGTATATATTATAGCTTCACAAAATACTTCAAAATTGACATTCACTCTTCCAAAGCGAAATTTAAAATGTCATTACTAATTTTCGCAACCATCCAGCCAGTCAAAGTGAGCAGCTGACAAAACACGGCTTGAAAATTCACATCCAGCCAGCCAAGCCAGCCAGCTAAAGTGAGCAACGGGCCTTATACTTATAAAGCTCTTGTTCAAGATTGCTACAAATATAAAGTGAGACAAATGTCAAAACTGAGCACAAATTACTCTTGGGAACAGCTATTATAAGATTATTATTAGAACTACAATCAGTAGGTTCTATTCAAGAGCATTATTAGACCAATCTACAACCTTGCTCTTGACTGATAACGCTCCTGTAAAGGTCTCATGCAAGACCATAATCTAGTAATGGTTTCACCCAAAGCAGCCATAAACTTCAACTGTGTGAGACTTTTTGCTCTCAAAATAGTCTTGACCAGGACCTTTAAAAGAATATCTCATCACAGAAATTATAATATCTTTGGATAAAACCATTTCAAGACTGTAATCAACTTTTGGAAAGACAAACTTACTTGTAATGGCTTTCAGTAAGAGTACACTCTTCTCAAAAGATTTGAAAGCTTTTATAGGAATCAAGTCTTAAAATTACCAAATTAGAAGACATTATAAGCCTCTACTCTTAGAAATAACCTTAATAATCATTTTACACGAAATGTTTCTTATTCGAAGCTGTAATACGAGCTTTATAAGAATATTGCTTCTTTATTCAAGACTAAAATGTTTGTTGGGTACGAACGGCGAGAGTGGCCGTTCAGTGCCAAAACACCAATTGAACCTTTTTTTGTTAGTCCATGAATGTATTCTATAAAAGCATGACGTGTCGTCTAAACATTCTTTTATTTTCTCGGAAACGAACCAACCCAACAGCAAACAAACCCAAATTATTTCGGCTACAATTCTTTTCAGCTCCACGGGCTATAACACTACCATGCGGCGTTCCCAGATCAAGGATTTAATTCTCGGCCAGCTCAGTTCAATTTGCCACCAAAACCATCCCCCAGACCCGAACCAATGGATGTAGATCGATCTATACGCTCACAAATGGTAGATTATCAAAACAGACCTCCACCTAGACCTTTCTTTGCACCCAAGAGACCACAGGAGTCGCAACCACAGATCCAAATTAAGCAGCAAAGAACCTTTCACACGATTGCTGATAACGAGCAACAGGACATCGATGAGTATAACTAGGAAATGGTTAACGAAGAGGAGCAATTCGATCAGTCTTTTGTGGAATATATGGGAACGGAGGAGCAACAGATTGATCAATTATCTGCGGATCCAGATAGTGAAGACACAGACATCCAGTAGCTTCATTTTTTAGGCTTTTCAGCTCTTCGTTGCCTTATTTCGAATGCCCAACGGAGAGCGGCGAAATTTTGAAAATATTGGTGGATACTGGATCAAATAAGACCTATACCCAATCCAAGTATGCACCGATGAAGATACCCAATGAACGTTCATTTACAGCAAATTCGGTAGGCGGGGGTATAAAAATCACACACCACTCAATAGTGAACGTTTTTGGTCCAACAGTCCCCGACATGAAATTCTACAGAGAAGAACAGAGAAGAACATCTAAAAAATATTCACATCGTCTTCCGAATACTAGAGGGAGCAAACCTAAAGGTACAGGCGGACAAATGTGAATTTATGAAGGATTCCGTTGAATTTTTAGGACTCATAATTTCAAAGGATGGTATTCAAGCTAACCCAATTAAGGTGGAAGCCATTGCAAATCTACCGCCTCCAACAACATTGAAAGAACTCAGGTCATTCCTTGGAATGACAAGCTATTATCGGCGATTTATATTATTCTCTTCTAAGGGGAGAAGAAGGGCGAATCTCGAAGAACATTTCCAGTAAAATAAAAAACAAATTGGATTCAGTAGCAGTCGAGGCTTTTGAAAAGATTAAGAAAACTCTGATCTTCCAGAATGTTATGTTGTACTATCCTAACTTTGAAAAGCAATTTGAATTGACCACTGATGCTTCGCAGTACGCGCTAGTAGCAGTCCTTTCCTACGAGGGCAGACCCGTAACCTTTCTTTCGCGAACCCTCAATAAAACCGAGGAGAACTATGCCGCTAATGAAAAGGAGTTGCTGGCCATAGTTTGGGCTCTTGTATCGCTAAAAAACTTCCTATACGGGACAAAAAAAGTTATTATCTTTACGGACCATCAGCCTCTTACGTACGCTCTCAGAAATAAGAACACGAACTTAAAAATGAAACGATGGAAAGCTGCGCTGGAGGTGTACAATTATGAATTAAGGTACAAACCCGGCAAGGCAAACGTTGTAGCGGATGCTCTTTCAAGGCCGCCTCGAACATCACACGTTAACGTCGTGTCAGCCAGCGTTCACAGCGATGAAAGCTCGGGGCATAATTTCATCTCATCAGTTGAAAACCCTATCAATTTTTTCCTGAAAATAGCTAATTACCTTAGGCATGTAGAGCTATTATTTTCCAAAGATGTTCGCCAAGACCAAAAGTCTAGTAAAACAGCGCTCGGTATGTAAGGAGAACAAATATAAAAGACATCAAAACCATCCCGTCTTAATGCCCACTCTCATTCCTGAATTTTCGGGACATACTGTTCATATAGACGTCTACTCTACCGAGGGCCCTCTTGTACTCACGGCTTTGGACAAATTTAGTAAATTAGCCCAAGCGAAGATTTTGAAATCAAGGGCTATAGAAGATGTTTAAGGTCCACTTAGGGAAATCCTGATATTTTATGGAATACCCAAGTGTGTGTTAAAGAATGGCGAAAAGTCATCAAATTCTGCTTCTATACTGTTCATGATGCAGGATCTACTCAGCATCAATGTCTATAAAACCCCAGCTTATAAAAGCGAGGTTAATGGACAAGAAGAGAGGTTTCATTCGACATTGTCAGAAATAATGAGGTGCCTCAAGACCGATGGTATTCATAGGACGTTCCAAGAGCTCCTGGAACAATCAGTTTGATCCCTAGATTTCGTCGGTTCTGCCTGAAAATGGACCGCGGGAAACCCGGATCACAATGACCTCATTTGATTTAGCGGAAAAATCAATGATTTGATAAAAAATGATAATCAACAATTTCTATTAAATAAGGAACATAATGCAAGAATTAATAGAATAACAGTAACAAACGAAATTTTAAATGTGATCAAAAAAGAGAAAGTTTTTCAGAATATCTTAGCACTTAACACACAATATAAAATAGGAATTATAAAGGAAGAATCAGAAACTATTGTTCAATGTATACATTTAGCTAAAGTAAATATAGTTAATTCAAAATTTCTCTCTCAAAACGAAGTCAAATGAATTATGAAAGATTTTGAAGAAGATAATGTCCCACATAACAGTGTCGAAGAAGCACTAGTGTTTGCCGACATAAAAATTGTTCAAAATTTCACACATCCTTTTTACATTATAAATGTTCCTAGAACCACAACAGTAAATTTTGCGAAATTCGCTATAAAACCCATTAAAAAAAATAACATTGTGAGCGAAATTCTATATGAATCCATAATAAAATATGGCAGTACTTACTTTCGAATAAAGATAAAATGTAAATCAATTAACAACCTTACGATTTGTAATAGGAATAATTTAGAAGATATAAGTGGTTCATCCTGTATCTCTAACCTACAAGAGGGAAAGGCATCGGTATGCAACAAAACGAACGGTCACCACGTATCATCGGTAGAAGAAATATCAAGCGGATTAATCTTGATCAACGAATTCAAAGGCGAAGTGGGGGAAAACGGCACAACGCAACATCTAAAATGAACTTACTTAATAAAATTCAGGAATACAACGGCCACCATCAACAACTTAAAGTTCCGAGCAGAAGAAACGGAAAGCATTCAGGTTCCACCTCCTATATTACAACGAAGTCTGGCGAAAAAGACATCGAGGAGATACTATCTCTAGAGCTGATGAAAGAGATTCATCTGAACAACACCAGGAAACTCAATCTCATCAAAGAGGAGAATAAAATTACCAAATGGATGAATTATAGCCTATTTGCAATAATTTTCATTTGTTTTGATCCTGATCAAATTGCGTGTATGGCGCAGGAGAACGGCAACCACGCATGAAACCCTTGAAACAGGACAACCTACCTTAGCATCAGTGGTCCAGCGCGAAGAGCCTCCAAGCTTCCCTGCTAGAAGTCTCTACAATTTACCTTTATTTTGGTTGAATGGGGACATTCAACCTAAAGGGGGAAGAGTTAACGACGATTCTCTCAGAACGCGCATAATCAGATTACAGTCTAACACGCGCACCTGAATTTACTTGAATTACATCTGTGGCGACCAAGCTAATAAAATCAATACAAAAAATAATAAAATAGCGGAATAGCGGTATAAATATGAGCCCGCAAGTGGCAAGCGGTATAAATATCCACTTGTGACGCTAAACTTAAAGGCTCCGATTGCTGCTTCACCAGCTTTGCAACACTCTTCACCAGCTTTGCAACACTCTTCACCCACTGCTGCTTCGTCGCTTCAAGTTGTTGCTCCTCCTCTCCAAATCTTTATTTCTCGGCTGGCTTACTCCACATCTAAGGATGATGTTTTGAGCCACATCCACGCCCAACTTGGATTTTCTCCTACCTTCATAAACTGCAAGAAGCTTACGAAAGACAATATTCCAAACAAGTTTATTGCCTCCTTCAAAATTGCGGCTCCTTCGGAATTTAATTCCATATTTAAGCCTGACTTCTGGCCAAGCGGTACACTGGTCAAAGCCTTTTCTACTCGCCACTCTAAGGATTTTCGCCAGCCTCGCCTACACAGCTCTCAATAGTAACTTCATCATCGTTACGTGAAGTTTCTTTGTACTACCAAAACTGTCGTGGCCTTAGGACTAAACTGCATGAGTTTCTCCTATCCTCTTCCTCTGCTAATCACGATGTCGTTTGCTTATCTGAAACTTGGCTCAACGCTTACATCTATGACAAAGAGCTTTTCGCTTATCATCGTGTTTTCCGACATGATCGTAATCCTCACTCTGCCTTGAAAAGTGACGGCGGTGGGGTTCTTATTGCGGTAAAGCCTTCTCTTAATTCTTCCCTCTGTACCTCTTTTTCCCCGGTCTCTTTCACATCCATTATTGAATGGATACTTATCAAGATCAACACACAATCTAGTCCCCTTTTTGTCGGGTGTGTTTATATTCCTTGCAATTGCCCCGTTTCCATACTCGATAAGTGGCTAAATGAATTTTCAGCTTTCATTAATTCTTGTCCTCCATCTTCCCACTTCATCATTCTTGGCAACTTCAACCTCCCTTCGATCACCTGGGATTTTAACTCATTTTCTCCTGTTACTTCTGTAGCCAGCCCTCATCTCTCGATTATATCTTCGTTTTTAGCTTCAGTATCTTTCTACCAATATAACACTATCACTAATGTTAATAATAAAATTTTAGATCTTGTCCTTTCTTCCCTGCCTATAAACATGTTGACACTTGTTAAGTGTATCCATCCCTACACTAGGGTCGATCCTCATCATCCTCCACTCCTGTTGGACGTCTCCTTTAAATTTGACAAGCCCAGGATCTCTCCAGTTTCTCGAAAGCCGAATTTTAGAAGAGCAAACTACCTTGCCATCGAGTCCTCCCTCAACTCATATGATTGGCATCATATACTTCACAGTCTGGATTGCGAAACTGCCTTAAATTCCTTTTACTCTGTACTTAATGACCTGATCCATCACTATGTTCCCCTAGCACGTAAAGTTAAATCGAACTCGCCTCCTTGGTTCTCTCCTGCAATAGAGTCTACTCTGCGTACCAAAAATACTTTACGAAGAAAGTGGCTGAAAAGCCAACTTGTTTCAGATCGAATTAGATACTCACAGAGTAGATCCGAGGTGAAACACCTTATCCGCTCTTCCTCGAATGATTACATTTAACGCCTCTAAGCTTCCGTGACCAGGGATGAAACTAAAATGTTCTGGTCCTATGTTCGCTCTTTACGTAAGTCCTCTCCTGTTCCTACCGAGTTGACCCATAACGGCCTCATTGCTCCCTCTCCTCAGGATATGGTAAACTTATTCTCTGACTTCTTCTCTTCTGTCTTTTCATCTCCCATGGCTAGTCCCCCCTTGTATTCCTATTCTACTCCTTCTTGCTCACTACCTTCTAATTTATCTATTTCTAAATCTGAGCTAGAGATCCTAATCAATGGAATTGATCCTAATGTGAATCCTGGACCTGATGGTATTCCTAACTTGTTTGTGATCTGCCTCTCTTCCTCTCTTAGCCTGCCTCTATCGATCATATTTAACAAAAGTGTCTCCGAGGGCATTTTCCCTGCTTCCTGGAAACTTTCATATACAATTCCTATCCACAAGTCTGGACTCCTTTCCTCTGCACGCAACTACCGTTCCATAGCCATGTTGTCTTGTTTTTCGAAACTGCTCGAGCGGTTCGTTTACAATTCAATAATTACTTCCATCGGACCTGTTATTGCTAATGCACAACATGGTTTTGTTGCTGGTCGTTCCTCACTTACTCACTCTTAGAATTCTCCGACTTTGCGGCCAAGTCTCTGGCCAATAAAGAGCAAATTGATTGCATTTACACGGATTTGTCTAAGGCTTTTGACTCCGTTGACCACAATATTTTAGTGCGTAAGCTGAAGAGCTATGGCTTTCAAGGGTCTTTACTCAGATGGTTCTCTTCCTATCTGGTTAACCGTGAATGCATTGTCTCCTTCTGCAATCATACATCTGCTCCTTTCTATCCATCATCAGGTGTTCCGCAAGGCTCTATCCTTTGTCCTCTTCTTTTTTTACTTTTTGTCAACGATTTGCCTCAATTCATTCAGTCTCCCTGCCTCCTGTACGCTGACGACTTTAAAGTCTTTAGGACAATCAACTCCATTATCGATTGTCAAGCCCTTGACCAGGATCTATGTGCGTTTCAATCCTGGTGTGACCTCAATAATCTAACGATTAATGTTGAAAAATGTCATAAACTTACCTTTTCGCTCAAATTCAACACTATTGTTCTTCCTTATTCCTTACATAGCACTACTCTCGTTGAAGTCGATCATTTCTGTGATCTAGGTGTCATATTCGATCGCAACGTAAAATTTGATCATCATATTGCCAATATCGTGCTTAAAGCGTCAAAGCTTTGTGGACTCTTACTCAGAAATTCCACTGCATTTCGGAGACCCGAAACTAGTATAAAACTTTTCAATTCTCTCGTACGTAACTCGGTCGAATACTGCTCCCCGATCTGGTCTCCACACAGCAAATGTGATACAAACTTGATCGAATATATTCAGCGTAAGTTTACCCGCACTTTATTCTACAAATTCAATATTCCCTATGCTCCTTACGATGTTCGTCGCAAACATTTCAACCTTGCCACCTTACAACAACGTAGGATATATTTAGACGAATCTCTCCTTTGCAAGCTTTTTCTGAATATCCTCGACACTCCTCTCTGCAATGAACTTCGCTTCCGTCACTCTTCTCACCCTTGTAGAAACCTTACGATCTTCGCCCCTCCCCTCACCACGTCTAACCTATATTATAATTCTCCCTTACTCGCTTACAACGATATCATGCAGTTTGGTTCCTTCGGTTACTCTTTAAATACTTATAAGATCAAACTAAGAAATCTTATATTTTCCTCTTAATTTTAGTTCTCAAAATTTTTTAATTCATTCACGACTGTTCTTTATTCTTATTTTCTATTCTTATTTCATTAATTAATTCATTTACTCTTAGTTATCTTAGTCTTAGTTTAGTTCATCGCTACTATGTAATTGGAACTCTTCTGTTTAGTAGCTTTGTCAACAATAAACAATAAACAAGATCTAAACTGCAACGCACAGTATATCCGATACAACCGACGCGTCAGCTGCACGGTCCGCTTCGCGCACGAACATTGAATACATAATAACCTTGAACGCCACATTGGTGACCCCGACGTGATGATCACGACGTGATCTCAAGTGTAGTGAATAACTAACCACTATGGTGCTACCTCGCGAAGAAGAGAAAGACGCGTTATTGCGCCAGCGCCAACAGCAGCCTCTGCCATACGGACAGCAAGCGCCGACGGCTATTTCAAATCTTTTTTACCGTATTCCACCGTTTGATAGCGAAGACCCGGAAACGTGGTTTGTAATAGTGGATAGGTGTTTCGTGGCTGCAGGTATCAATAACGAAGATGATAGATTCGCATACGTAGTGCCGCTTTTGGAACGTAAATCTCGTGATCAAGTGAAGGACTTAGTGCGCGATCCGCCGACACAACCGTATACGCGATTGCGCGAGGAGTTAGTCAAGCGGCTAAGCCGGTCGCAAGACGAAAAAACATTGCAATTATTACAGAAAGAAGACATCGGTGACCGGAAACCGTCGCAATTTTTACGTGATCTTAAATTTCTTGGTGGCAGTGCCGTAAAAAATGATATTATTCGACCGGTGTGGCTCAGCAAATTACCATCGGGAGTGCGTGCCATACTCGCGGCGCATAAAGACCTGGCGCTTGACAAAATTGCCGACTTAGCCGACAGTATCTCGACTGAGTTTGGTTCGCGACAAGTGTGCGAATTAAATACGCCCAGCAAAACAATTTCTTCGCAGCTTGATACAAATGCGATTGACGCGATAATATCGATCAAATTTGCACAGTTGGCAACAGCCTTGAAGCACGAGATCGCGACATTAAATACTCATCGCCACAGTCAAAGCCACAGCCCATCACCTTGGGAACACAGAGGTCAAGGTCGCCGCCCTCGCTTTCGCTCAAGGTCAAAATCTAACCAACGACCTCCAGGAAGTGGAATGTGCTACTACCATTGGAAGTTTTTTATTTATTCATTTATTTATTTATTTATTTATATCAACACATTTAACAGAAAACTCCAATTATAAAATGTGGCAAAATAAAATAAAGAGTGTAAGGATGAAATAAGAACTTAATTTAATAAAATATTATTTAAAATTCGCTTATAAGCTACGAGACTGGAAGGAAAAGGTCCAAGCTTGAGTCGATCATGAGTCCTCGGTAAACGGAGTAGAGGAGAATTAAAATAGACAGGCTCTGAGGCAAGAAAATGCGAACCCTCGTGCAACCAGGGAAACGCAACGGGCGACGGGCACTAACGGTGGCCTCCGGCAATAGCCCACATACACGCCGCCTCTTTATCACAGACAGCGACTCGAAAGCTACCTTTTTAGTAGACTCTGGTGCAGATTTATGCGTTTACCCCCGTAAGATGATACGTGGGCCGTGTCAACGCACCGGGTATGATCTCACAGCAGCCAATAATTCAGTGATACCAACTTACGGTATGACGCTCGTCTCACCGAAGTTTTCTGGACTACGACGCAATTATCCCTGGAGATTCGTCACAGCAGATGTGGACAAACCTATCATCGGCGCTGACTTCATATATTATTATGGTTTTCTCATCGATTTGAAAAAGGGTCGACTTATCGATCGGGAAACGGAATTATACACTACTGGACATATCTCAAACGCTAACATGCCTACGATTAAGGTTATTTCAGGTACCTCGTCTTACCACCAAATGCTTCAGCAATACCCGGAGATAACGCGTCCTCAAGGACGCACTCTTCAGTTTAAACACAACACGCAACACCATATTAATACAACGCCAGGACCACCTACTAGCAGCAAACCTCGACGATTAGCGCCTGATAAATATCAAGTTACACGAAAGAGCTTTGAGATTATGCTTGAATTAGGAACGGCACGACCATCATCAAGCAGTTGGGCAGCTGCGTTGCACTTTGTGGTCAAAAAGGACAACGAATGGAGACCATGCGGTGACTACCGCGCTTTGAATGCAAGAACAATTCCAGATCAGTACTGTATACCGCACATACACGATTTTACGCTTCAATTGCGGGACACGAAAATATACAGCAAAATAGATTTGGTCAAAGCCTACAATCAAATCCCGGTTGTCAAAGAAGGCATCCCGAAAACGGCAATAACAACACCTTTCGGCCTCTAGGAGTTTACCTACATGGGCTTTGGATTGAGAAATGCAGCCCAGACTTTTCAACGCTTTATTGATGAGGTTTTACGAGGACTAGATTTTTGTTTTAAATATATAGACGACATTTTAGTCGCATCAAAAGACGAAGAAGAACACAAGTCACACCTGCTCAGGGTTTTCGGGCGATTCAAGCAATACGGTATCGTTATCAATCCGTCAAAGTGCATTTTCGGCGCATCGAAAGTACCTTTCCTAGGATATTTGGTCAACAGCAAAGGCATTCGACCTCTCCCAGACAGAGTCAAGGCTATTAAAGATTTTCCGTTGCCGCAAACCGCCAAGCAATTGAGAAGATTCATTGGCATGGTAAATTTTTACAGGAAAACCGCAGACCACCAAGCACCACTCAACAATCTCCTTCATGGCAAGGTTAAGGGCAACACAGCCGTAAAATGGACACCAGAAGCCAAGGAAGCATTTGAACAACTAAAAAAGATCTATCAAAAGCCACGCTGATAAACTACCCGAAGACAGATGCATTTTTGGCACTTGTGTGTGATGCATCGGACATAGGGGCTGGAGCAACCTTACAGCAAAAATGTCAAGGTAACTGGGAACCGCTCGGTTTCTTTCGAAGAAACTTAGCGAAACCCAAAAATTTTACAGCGCATTCGATCGTGAATTGTTAGCAATATATTTAGCAATACAGCACTTCAAACACATGCTCGAAGGCAGGCACTTTACAGTGTTTACGGATCACAAGCCAATCACTTTTGCGTTTAACCAGAAACTCAACAAAGCATCACCGATGCAGCGCAGACAGCTTAGTTTTATCAGCGAATTTACCACCGATATACGGCATGTATCAGGTATCAACAACATTGTGGCCGACACACTTTCAAGGATCGAAATCATAAACACGCCGACTCTCGAATACAAAGCCAACGCTCGATCACAAGAACAGGACATCGAATTACAGTCTATTCTGCAAGCTCAAGACACATCACTAAACATCAAGAAGGTCAAGATTCCCGAGACGGCCACGGAAATATTTTGCGACGTCTCGACTGGATCACCAAGACCTTACATAACATCAGCATTTAGGAGAGTAGTTTTCAACTCAATGCACAATCTCGCGCATCCAGGAAACAAAGCCACGGTCAAACTCAAAGCTCAACGTTATGTATGGCCGTCAATTAAATCCAACTGCAGAAATTGGGCCAAATCTTGTATTCAATGCCAAAAATCGAAAGTTACTCGTCATGTTTCAGCACCGCTACAGGACTTTTCACCATCTGGACGATTCGAACATGTCCATGTTGACATAATTATAATGCCATATTCTGCTGGTTATAGGTACTGCTTGACGTGTATAGATCGCTTCACCAAATGGCCCGAGGCATTCCCCATCACGAATATGAAAGCCGATAGAGTTGCTCGAGTTTTTTATAAAAACTGGATCTGTAGATATGGTCCACCATTACGACTAACTACGGATCAAGGACGTCAATTTGATTCGCACCTGTTCAACGCACTCGCAAGGTTGACAGGTATGGATCATAAAGGCACAACGGCGTACCATCCTCAATCCAACGGCATCGTCGAGAGATTTCATCGACAGTTAAAAGCTGCCATACGCTGTCACCAAAACAGAAGTTGGACCGATATTCTTCCAACAGTACTACTAGGAGTTCGAGCAGCCTGGAAAGAAGGAATAAACTTAACAGCTGCAGAACTCGTTTTTGGTGAGTCATTACGTTTACCAGGTGAATTTTTGGCTCCTGAGCAATTTCCAAGCGATGCTCCTGAAGACTACGTCAAGGGAATGCGACGCCACTTTAAAGAGCTTCAACCAGAAAAAACAAGGCGACACGGTGAAAAGAAGACATTCATTTTCAAGGACTTGGCTACGACCGATTATGTTTTCGTGAGGCATGATGCAATGCGGAATTCGTTGCAAATGCCTTACGATGGTCCGTACAAAGTCATCGACCGTAGCGACAAAACGTTCACCGTTCAAATCAAAGAAAAAAAATCAGAAGATCTCGATCGACAGACTTAAACCAGCTTATATAATCAACGAAGACATAGAAGATGAGCAAAACATACCCCAAGCTTTGGACC